>PVLC010006926.1:18649-66320 GCA_004027655.1 Graphiurus murinus
AAAAAAAAAAAAAAAAAAAAAAAAAAAAAAAAAAAAACTCTGTGATGTCAAAGTACAAGTGTTTGCCCACTGAACAGCTTCAAAGACAATCCAATAAAAGCTACATATCTAAAGCTAATATTTGCTGGCAAAGCCATAGAGCCAATGATTATGTATCCAAAACAAACATCTAGGGAGCGCCTACCTTCCATAGGCCTGGATATCAGAGACATAAATATGAATAATGAAAACGAAACTTTGGATTGGGGACTCAGAAATTAGGAGAGAAAGGTTGTTTTGAAGTTTAAGTGAAGGAATGTACAAGCAGGTATTTTTAAACACTAAATCAGCAAATAAAAGTCACATTTGTGTTTTTAAGGCAAGATGGGGCTGTTATGTGTTAACATAGAAAGAAGACATTCATAGGAATTAAATAAACTGTCCATGTTTTGCAAAAAAAAAAAAAAAAAAAAAAAGGAGGGGCTAATAAGACTCGGGACTGTTGAGATGGGTCTTGCTTTGTTGCTCCGGTTGGCCTCATACCCCTGGGCTCAAGCCATCCTCTTACCAGTCTTCAGAGTAGCTGGGACTATGGGTGCACACCACCATGCCCTGATGAGCCCAGGATTTCCAACTCCCGATTTGTGTTCCAAGGAGGACTCTGTGGTGTGACAGCTACAGATGTGTCCTGAGCACAGAGGAGTTCCTGGTTTGCTTAGGCCGAGGAGGGGTGGGTGGGACAGACATGCACAGTTGGGTGTAAACAAACCCAAACCAACACAAGTGGATTTGGGGTTTGGCTGGCCTCCCAGTACTTCAGCAGTGATTCGTGCATAACTGTGTCCTTCAGATCTTGAGATGGAAATGCAACTTGTCATGCTATTGTTGAAAAGAATTTCCCTTGAGTCAAGATCCTAGACCTGCAAGGGTGATAAACTCACCTTGTCTTGCAAGGGCACAATCAAACTTGATAATGTCCCTCTTAAACAGTGGTGGGCCAGACAGTATACTTAAGTGTTGCTCCTTAAGTCAAATCATATGTTTCTCCTTTTTTCTACCCTCTCCCCAGTATAACAGCATTTCCCACATCCTCTAGGAATAGGAACCAAGATCAGAAACCCTGGGTCCTGTTTATTATTACTAATCTTCTTTAAGTGGTGTTATTAAACTACAATTTGCTATTGGCTTGGCTTCACTTCATGAGCAGGTTGCAAAAAAGTTTTCTTTCATTGTCACTTCACAGAAAAAAAAAATCAATGACATCATTCTAGGCCAATGGCAGTGTATGGATCACAAATGATATTAAAAATAATACGAGCACAACAGAACAACTAAAGGCATTTCTACCTATAATACCACATACCTGAGGCCTCCAGAGGGAAAACGAGACAATGAAGACCAGAGGGAATTACAGGTAAATTCTGTAATTATAGAATTAATTACACAAGTAAATTCTGCTGTCAGATTGGTTAGATTCATTGCAAACTCGAAGAGTAGAAAGCATCTTTCAGAACTCCGTCTATCATTGAATATATATACTAAATATATTTTATAATTAAATATACGGCATATCAATAACATATGTACATATTACTCTTCTTCTGTGACCTCCTACTTTGAATTTTACCATTGTATTTGTGTGTGTTTGTGTGTGTGGTATTGGGAACCAAACTCAGGGCCTCATGCATGCTAAGCAAGCATTCTATCACTGAGCTACATGTCCAACCCCAACAGTACTTAACAAATATTTTTCCATGTTATTAAAGATCTACATAACTGAAAATGTAGACTTTCGATTAGCATGAGATCATTAGCCTGACCATGTTGAGCTAAAACCATTCCGGCTCAATACAAAGAAAATTCACTTCTTTTAGCCTCTGTTGCCTTTTTCTAAATAAAAGTAGTGTTTCTGTTGATCATTTCAAAGAGATTTCCCCTAGATTCCATAATTCCTGTGTTTCCCTGGAGATGCAAATCTAAAATCATTTGTTTTTTATTCTTAGATAAGGAAGTCAGGGTTAAGGGACTTACCCAAGTCTTTATTACCATGAAATGGTACCCAGAATCCAGTTATGTGCCTGCCTGAGATTATAGCATGCCTCTCTCCTCTCCTTCTCTCCTCCAAGACCCCAGATCTAAGGGCTCCTTGTGAAGTAATGATACTAACTTGGCACATGAGCTGTGTCTTGGTTCCTCTTGAGTTCAGCATCCCCAGGGTTAACTAAATCAGAGTGGAATTCTTGGCCTGGCCGTACCCAGTGTTTCTGCTCACTGTATGCAGAGTTCAGCTTTGGTTGGAATCTTGACAATGGTGCCTCCCATTAGGGCACTCCCTGGTAGTTAGTTCTGCCAAAGACCCTATGAAGAATTCGCATTCCAGTTGCATGAATTTCCTCCCAGCTCTTGCTCCACACACTCCACTTCAGCCTTTGTGTGAAATATGCAGCTGGGCAGAGCAGGTAATTTTATACATTTGTTATTAAGGAGGATTCTTTTTTTTTTTTTTCCTATTCCAGGTGTGTGTTACTACAAACAATTGTTCTCAGATAAAAGAAAAAATTACACCTATATAATAGTACCTTCTCTTTATAGTGACATTTTTTCCTATGAGCCCAGAGCTACCCTGCTAGGTAAGTGGGTGGAAGCCATTATTCTCATTTTATGGATGAGTAAAAATAAGATGGTGAGTAATAAAGCCATCTTGCTCAGGGTGTGCAGGTATTTCAGGAACGGAGCCTTTGTTTTCATGATACAAAGTCAGTAATTAATCTGGGAGAGATTGTAAGTAAAAATTAGAAAACAGCCTGTAAAATATCCTATTGCATCATTTTCATTTTCTCTTTTTGGTTAGCGTTCAACCACACTGTACTTTTTTTCTGGGTTCAAAATATGTCACTTCAGGGGCATGCATGTTGTAAGACTCTGCCAAGCAGGCCCAATAAAGGTTCTTGTCATAGTTTGGAGCTGGAGTGTCCTAGCCCATGGATTAAAAACTTAGTCCCCAGTCCATGGTGCTACGGGAGGTGGTGGAACCTCTAGAAAGTGGGGTCTAGTGGGAGGAAGTGAGGTCACTGGGGTCGTGCACTGGGTCCCCCACCCTTCCTGCCATGCTCTGTGCTTCTAAGCCTCTATGAGGTGAACAGGCCTCCTCCTGTCATGATTTATCTTGCTGCCCAAAACAACAGAGCCAAATGACCATGGACTGAAACCATGAACTAAACCTTTTTACATTATCTCATGTATTTTGTCACAGTAATGGAAAGAAGACTTGACACCGGCCACTTAAGAATAAATGCTATAGACTCTTTGAGCACAGGGGCTGGCCTAAAGGTGTCTTTCTTCATATCCTTTAGGTTCACTGTAGAAGTACCTACACAAATTAGCAAGTTGGTAAAATTTGTCAAAGGTTAGATTGAAATAATTTCATTTGGGTCCCAGAGCATGAGACTAAGAGACAATTTTGTAGGCTATAAAATCACTGAAGTCTCTCATCACTTTAACAACTTCTTAATGCTGAGCAGTTCATAGAGCAAATAGGGTTGCTTACTTCAACATTTAATAAGAAGCAAATGTAGATCCAACTTGCTCATTTCTGTACTTTTTTACTCTAGTTTATAGAGCACCTACCTATATTTGTGGGACTTAGCATTTCTTTCTTTATCTCAGTGTTTTTTCTAGAAATCAATTCCAAAGAGGATGTTGAAATTTTTATTTAAGTGGAATCATAAAAAAAAATATTCTCCCATATGGCGGTTCATTTAGTAGCCAGGGCATAGTTGCACCAGACATGGAAAATAATATAGTAGCATATGTGGCCCTGAAGAAATGAGGGAGCTGGAAGTGGGACAGAGTCAAGAGTACCTGCCAAGGAGTTCCACAGTGTGGAGTTATTCCTAGGAAGTGGCAGCATTCCTAAGGCTACATTTCCCCACTCTACTTGCATCTGAGTGGGACCACATGACTGATTTTTGAGCCAATGAAAGGTGATCAAAAGTAACCCATTAAGCTGAGCATAGTGGTACACACCTATAATCCTAGTACTTGGGAGGCTGAGATAGGAGAATCATAGGTTCAAGACCAGTCTCAGCAATGTAGCAAGACTCTCAGCAATCTAGCAACCTAGTGAGGCCCTGTTTCAAAAACAAAAAATAAAAAGAGCTAAAGATATAGCTCAGAGCTAGAATCTCCCTGAGTCAATCCTCAGTCACACGCACACGCACACACACACACACACATACACAGAGCAATCCATTAAAAACCTCTTGTTTTAGCTGGGTGTGGTGGCGCATGCTTGTAATCCCAGTATTTAGGAGACTGAGACAGGAGGATCAAAGGTTCGTGGCTAGCCTCAGCTATTTAGTGAGGCACTCCACAACTTAGTGAGACCCTGTTTCAAAATAAAGAATAAAAAATAGACCTGGGGGTGTAGCTCAGGGGTAGAATGCCCCTGGGATCAATCCCCAGTACTGAAAAACAAAGAAACAAACAAAACCTCTGGCTTTATCATCATACTTTATCTCTTTTCCTGCCTCTTGAGGATTCTGAGGCCCTACAAATGGCATAAGATGGAAGGAGCCTGGATCCCTGAGTCATCATGTGGAAGTTTGATCTCACACACACATACGTGTGTGTGTGTGAGTGTGTGTGTGTGCGCGCGCGCATTGGACTGTCATATAAACGAGAAATAGACTTACATTGGCTTTACCAAGATTTGTGGGGATCATCTGTTAAAGCAGTTAGTGGGCCTGAACTAATAGATTTGATTGAATTATTTTGTTGTAATAATTTTGAATATATGGAGATAGAATACCCTCAGCCGGGCGTGGTGGCACATGCTTGTAATCCCAGCATTTGGGAGGCTGAGACCGGAGGATCCGGGTTCGAGGCCAGTCTCAGCTACTTAGTGAGGCGCTCTGCAACTTAGTGAGACCCAGTTTCAAAATAAAGAATGAAAAATAGGGCTGGGGGTATAGCGCGGAGGTAGAATGCCCCTGAGTTCCCCAGTACCGCAAAAAAAAAAAAAAAAGAAAGAATACCCTCATAATAAGGTCTTTAGTAATAAATAAGTAAGCTAATCAGGGCCTTAAAATCAAATTATTACAAAGGCCATAATTCTTGGGGAACTTCCAGTTCTCTCATCTCAAAACCTAAGTAGGCTTAATGTTTTATTTTTAAACTATGTTGGATTGCACTGAGTTTTCTTGGGTTTAGCTGAACTGATAATATTAAATATTTGTTTGATTGAGATGTTGCCTGCTACTTGCATCCTTTTATGCTTAGCATTCTGTGTGAGGAGGGAGGGTGGTACTGAGGATTGAACCCAGGGATGTTCTGACTCTGAGCTGCAAGCCCTATTTCATTTTCTAATTTTGAAAGAGGGTCTCACTAAGTTCCTGAGAGTCTTGCTAAGTTTCTGTGGTTGGCTTTGAACCTGTGATCCTACTTCTCAGCCTCCCAAGTACTGGGATTACAGGAATGTACCACCACATCCGGCATGCTTAGGATTCTTTATTTTCCTATTGACTTTGGTTTATTTATTTTTGTTTGTTTGTTTGGTACTAGGAATTGAACCCAGAGGCATTCTACCTCCAAGTTACACACCCAGCCCTATTTTTTATTCTTTATTTTGAAACAGAGTTTCACTAAGTTGCAGAGGGCTTCACTAAGTAGCTGAGACTGGTTGCGAACCTTAGATCCTCCTGTCTCAGCCTCCCAAGTACTGGGATTATAAGCATGCGCTACCACACCCGGCTCTTCCTATTGACTATGAAAAATCCTTATAGCTACTTATATTTATGGGGGCCAGGAAATAAAATAACACGTCTGTTACCTTAAAATTATCCATTAGCAAAGAAGTCTCATAAAAATGTTTATCAGTCTGATAAACTAAATAGGTAAATATATTTTTACATCCCACAGTCTATACATCCCTCATTCACTTTTCTCACCTACTCAACAAAAATGCACAGAAAAAGCAGATCCTTTGCTTAGGATATAACTCATGTTGAAATTACTTGCAGTGAAATTCTCTTAACTATGCCCTCTTCTGGATCAATTCATTTCCATCAGCAACACTGCCAAGTTGTCCAGTATTCCAGAAGTAATATTTTTTTTGTTTGTTTGGGTTTTTTTTGCGGTACTGGGGATTGAACTTAGGGACATTCTACCTCCGAGCTATACCCCCAGCCCTATTTTTTATTCTTTATTTTGAAACCAGGTCTCACTAAGTTGCAGAGTGCCTCACTAAGTAGCTGAGGCTGGCCGCGAACCCAGATCCTCCGGTTTCAGCCTCCCAATGCTGGGATTACAAGCATGCGCCACCACGCCCGGCTCAGAAGTAATATTTTAATGCAAGAATCAAGCATAGCACCTAACTCATAAGTGCTTAACAATTCTCTTTTCTCTCTCTCTCTTTTTTTCACGTATAGGACTAAACACATAGATTTTTCGTTGACTTGTTCCATAATGGCTTATGTTTAGATGACATTGACTGCCATCAGCCTGAATTCACCCATCTGTCTACCCACTGCTACTTCCACCCTAGTCAGCACCATTCTCAACAATGTCAAAATTATTGCCACAGCTTCCTTACTGCTTTCCACCTCCAGGCCTTCTCCCTTACAATGTACCTTGCACATTAATAGAAGAGAAGCATTGGATGCCAGATTAAGATGTTGCCATGACTTCCTACTGCCCGCCATGTTAATCCAAGCTCTACTGTATAGCTTTCACAGCCTCCAGATTTGACCTTGTCCTCCTCAGTAATTATTTGGTCCTATGCCTAAATACCCATCTTATGATAGGTGTGCTTCTCATATCAAATACGATACCAAATTCTGTCTTATTTTACTTCTTTTTTTTTTTTTTGATGTGGTACTGGGGATTGAATCCAGGGGCATTCTACCTCTGAGCTACACCCCTAGCCCTGTTTTATTTTTTATTTTGAAACAGGTTCTTTGAAACAGGTTTTCTGCTAAGTCACTGAGGCCGGCCTTGAACTTGTGATCCTTCTGTCTCAGCCTCCCAAGTATTGGTATTACAGACGTGAAACCACCACACCCAGCCCAAATTCTGTCAATTTTATTTCTTCAGCAATTCTCTAGACAGTCTCAACTTCATCACCATGGTCCTTAATTTGGTCCACAATATTTCCCACCTGAATTATTAGAAAGCCTTCTAACTCCATCCTTTTCTTTGCCCAATACATCATCCACAGAGATTTTTCTAGAACTAATTTTTATCCAATATGGCAGCCAAGAACCACTTTGGATATCTGAATTTTAAACTGTAGATTGAGTTCTTCAGCCACACTGATCACATTTCAAATGCTCAACTGTCTCATATGGTAATCATACTCAGTAGAAAAGATTATAGAACATTTTCATCATTGAAAGTTCTGTGGGATAATGATGTTTTAAGATATAAATTTGATCATGTCTGGTAATAGGTTGTGACTAAAAGTCTGGAATTCTTTACTGATTTACATTCTATATGGTGTAATTGAGCACTTAGTCATATTGTGTCTTTCATTATTTCCAACATGATTTTTACTATTTACCTTCCAACTCCATTGCAAACACTCTGCTTCCAAATAAAATGTTTCTTCCATACTCTTTTGCCTAATGAGGATGGCTTACTAGGTGCTCAGTAAGTATTTGTGGGTTGATCCTTTGATTTCTGGTGAGTTTATGAACATCTCCAAATACTGAGGCTATTCTATAAAACTTTAGAACATCAGCTTGTTTTGGGGGATAACGAAATTCTCTTTATTCAGAAAAGCAGAATTTGCTTTATATAACCTTTAAATTTTTTCCATTAGTACGATAGACATTATTGGCCTCCAAGAAACAGTGCATCTCAGAATTCATGCCTTACGTTATTCCCTCTCACAGTCTGGACAGGATCATGTGACTTGCTTTGACAAATGGGACATTAGCAAGCATGATGCAAGCAGAGGTTAAATAAACTCTGACCTTCTGGAAACTTCTCCTTTTGGAACTCAGATTCCAAGCTGTAAAGAAGACCAACTACCATTACAGAAAGAAGGTGGGTAGAAAGAGGTCAGGTATATGTGGAAGCAACACAAGATGGAGTAAAATCTTCCTGTCTGCACAGTTCTCTTCAGCCCCTCGAGGACAGCTGCATTAAAGACCTCAGGAGAGACCAGCAGAACTGCTCAGTTGATCTCAGCCCAGATTGCTGACTTATGAGAAACCAAATAGTTATTTTTTAAGCCACTGTTTTTTTGGCGCAACAATAGATGACCAAAACACTCACAATCTTGTCTTTTCTTTCTAACCACCATCATGGGTTGCTAAATCCTCCCACTATTTGTAGGTCCCATGCTTATGTGTCTTGAGTTATAAAGCATTAGATGTGGAAAATAGAATACTTTTTTTCAGATTTGTGTTAGGAAGATTTTACTTTTAGACACTTCTGGGAATTTTAAGTTTTAAAATTTAACTTTTGCATTGAGAACTTTTTTCTATGTAGTGTCTTTAAAAAGATAGAGTTAAGTTTATCTTTCTCTTTCCATCCTCCTCCCCCTTCTTTTCTGGCTTTTGCTCCTGGGTGAGTATCTAGGGAAAAGTAAAATTTGATCTTTCAAGTCTCATGCCCTGTTTTTTACTGTTGCCAAAATGTTCCATTAACTTCATTCCAAGTTTTTTTTTTTTTTTGGAAAAAGTTCTTGTGACTCTACTTTGTGCCAAGCCATCAAGAACCATGCCAGAAAGAACATTTCTATAAAAATGGATTTCCTTAGTCTATATATAAGTGAATTCAACAAGTCAAATACTACATTTGTTGCTATCTTGTGAGAATCATAGTTTTTCTCTGAAAGTGTGTTTAGACCATTTGTAATCCTTTCTTTAAATATAGCCTTAGCCACATCCTCCCCCCCCCCCTTTCAGCTATAGGCTATTTGGGGAGGAGGGTACTGGGAATTGAACCCAGGGACATTCTACCTCTGAGCTACATTCCCAGCCCTTTTTTATTATTTTTTATCTTAAAACAGGGTCTCGCTTAGTTCCTGAGGCTGGCCTCGAACCTGTAATCATCCTGTTTCAGCCTCCCAAGTACTGGGATTACAGGCATGCACGACTATGCCTGGTTTATAGGCTATATTTTATATCTTTTTTTTTCATTCCTTATGTACCTTTTATTAGTTGGTCTCTGAAGGAAGCATATCTCCTTATGTCTAAATTAGAACAAATGTGATTCACCTTAAATCAGTTTGTAAAAATCATTTATCAGGAATTGGAAGGCCTACTAACATAATAAGCAAAATATTCACAATTGAAAGAAAAGGCAGCAAAAGCTAGTTTTTTAGTTGTTAAAATGGGCTTGGAGTGGTTTTGCCTGGCTTAAATAAGTGCTACTCGAAATGTGACCTGTTGAACTATGTCAGCCCATGAACCATTTTACAATGAGTCAAATATTAAAACTGAGTGTTTACAAACGCTTTTAACAGTTTGATATTTCCATGACATACAACTATGTGATCTCTTTCCTCATAAGCCAGTTATATTATATCTTACAAAATTTTGGCCAATGATAGATTGGAATTTATCTTATTGATCTTTCTTCCCAGCTAGTTAAAGAAGCACTAGTCTAAATGACCTCACTTAATGATCCTTCAACCTTAGGACTAAGGTAACATAGGATCCAGAGTGAGCACTCAAAAAATATTTGTTGCTTATTGATTAGTCCTTGGTGTAACACTTAATTTAAACCTTTGCCATTCACTCAACTATACATACAACAAACATTTTAAAATTGGAGTTTTGCAACCCTTTTGGAAAGGACATGAAGTAACCTGCCTAATTTTCTTGGCTTGTGATGAGTGATTGTACCCAGGTTTAGACAACTCGAAAGAAATGACACATATGCTAAAGTTAAACTTAGTTTCACTTACTCCTTAATAGCACCTACTGATTTAGCTGCCTCTGCACAGAGACATGGCTGTAAGGTAGTTGTTAAAATGAACTCAGCATAAAGACTAACTGTGTGACTCATTCATTATGAAGAACAAATGCAGTATTGGGTTATTTCAGGTGAAAGCCAGTCCCTGCGCTCTATCTTGGAGACCTTTGCTAACTCGGGTTTTACATTAAGGAGACCTGACAGGACAGCAAGTGTCACAGCCTTCATGGACGTCTTCCTTCCCTGGGCACACCAGCCTCAAGGCAGTCCTGCAGCTGTTTTTTTTTGTTGTTGGTGTTTGTTTGTTTTGTTTTGTTGTTGTTGTTGTTTTGCGGTACTGGGGATTGAACTCAGGGGCATTCTACCTCCAAGCTATACCCCCTAGCCCTATTTTTTCTTCTTTATTTTGAAACAGGGTCTCACTAAGTTGCGGAGTGCTTCACTAAGTAGCTGAGGCTGGTCGCGAACCCGGATCTTCTCGTTCCAACCTCCCAAATGCTGGGATTACAAGTGTGCACCACCACGCCCGGCTCCTGCAGCTGGTTTTGCTCTAACATGAGCCCCAGTCCCATCAACTGGGTTGTTGCCTCATTCCTGTGTGGTTTTAGATAAGCTATTTAGTCTCTGTATGTTTCAAATCACTCATCTTAAATGAAAAGTGAGGACAGAGATATTGAGCATGTTAAATGGCATAATGTATGTGACAGTGCTTGCTGCAGGACTGGACCTACCTCCAGTTGGTGGTCACTATCATCTTCCCCTAGCCTGGCCTTTGTGGCCTGACCAAGTTTCCACCATAGAGTACAGTAGTTAAGCCCACAAGTTGTAGAATTACAAGTGTAAGTTCAAGTCCCAGCTTCCATCTACTAGCTTATGTGACCTTGTGACTTAGGTAAGTTATGAAGAGATAAAGAAAATGTGATCTATAGCTATGTATATGCACACAGTGCAGTGTTATTTAGCTGTTGAAAAGGAGATCCCGCCATTTACAACAACACAGATGAACCTGGAAAACAATACACCAAGTGGAATAAGTCAGACACAGAAAGACAAATACTGCATTTATATGTGGAATTTTTTAAAATTATGTACTGGGAATCAAACTCAGGGGCATTCTACCTCTAACCTGTACTTCCACCCCTTTTTATTTCTTTATTTTGAAACAAGGTCTCACTAAGTTGCTGACTGTGGCCTCGAGCCTGTGATCCTCCTGTCTCAGCCTCACAAGTACTGGGATTACAGGAGTGGGCTACCACACGCAGCTATATTTGGAATCTTTAAAAAGTCAAATATATAGAAGCAGAGAGTAGAATGGTGGTTGCCTGACAGAGCGGGAGATGTATGGGGAGATGTTAGTCAAAAGGTACAAACTTCAGTTATAAAATGAACAGCCGGGTGTGGTGGCGCACGCTTGTAATCTCAGCATTCGGGAGGCTGAGACCAGAGGATCCGGATTCGCAGCCAGCCTCAGCTACCTAGTGAGGCACTCCGCAACTTAGTGAGACTCAGTTTCAAAATAAAGAATAAAAAAAAAAATATGGCTGGGAGTGTAGCTCGGAGGTAGAATGCCCCTGAGTTCAATCCCCAGTACCGCAAAATAAATAAATAAATAAAATGAACAGGTTCTGAAGATAGAATGTACAGTGTGGGTGGTGATAGATAGGTTAGTTAATTTGATTGTGGTGATCATTACACAATGTATGCAAATCATTACATTATATACTTTTAATACACTCAATCTTTGACAATTAAATATTTTTTCAAGTCTCGGTTTCTTCATCTGAAAAATTGGACCCATGGCAGGAAATTGGTGAATACTGAACAAAGTAATAATTATAAAGAGGCCAATGCAACGCCAACACCTAGTATACCTCCAACTAAAGCGGTCCTCAGCACAGGTCCTGAGCCACCGTGTCTGAATTTCCACCCGGGAGCCGGCCTGAGATCCCCATTCTCAGAAGCTGGAAGCTTTTGTGGCCCTTGTCAGTCCTTGTGCTTACACTTCTGCTTCTGCCCACTGGTCTTTAGTGGACGTTGCTTGCCGCTGCCCGTTGTTTTTTACCTTGTTAGAGCCCCGGGTGTGGGAGGGGCCGGAGGGGTCCTTTGGAAGCGGGCACTGCCACAAGCTCCGGTGGTCAGCTGACCATTCCCTACTGTCTTTCCTAGACCTCCCGGACACTGCGCTGGCCTCCAGCTTCTACATTCAGAGCCTCCTGCTCGAGCCTCCTGCCTCTCTGGGATCCTGACTCATGCCTGGATGGAGCCCAGGGATCTGGCCTCTAGGCCGCCTGCTGAGCCCGCACTGACTTTCCTGCCTGTGGAGCGCTCAGGGCATTAGCCCACCCTGCACTGGCACATCACAGTCAAGACCTAGGACATTTAGCTCACAGAGTGAAGGCAGATGTCTTAAGAAGTGCTTCGCTGGAGCTGTGCTGGATTGTGGGCTCTGCTTGAGCTTCTGCTGACACCCTGTGTCCCCTTCACTCTCCCACTGTTGGTTTATGGTTCCTTCTTCAGCCCCGTTCCAACCACTGGGAGCAAAAGATGTATTGTTCAACTTCACTATTCTAGAACCTACCGCCAACTACACACACACACACACACACACACACACACACACACATGCACACACCAGTTAATTTAAAACATGTACAAAGGTGAGGTCACGGTTCCTAGGCAGTAACTTAGAGGCCCTTCAGGCAACTCCCAGACCCACGATGGGGACCAGCGATTCTTCGGAGGGGGAGGGGAGAGGCCTGCCTGCCTTCCAGGACACTGTGCTCACTGTTCTGCCAGGCAGTTGCCCTCATCTGAAAACTGGATAAGGTTCTTCGTTGCTACTGCCCAGCAGCCTCACTTACAAGCTGGTGGCCACGCACCTTAGACTCCTGAAGGAGGAGGAGATTTAAGATCTCATTAGAGAAAAGAGCATCAGAAACTTTGGTTCCATACCTGAGAGGTTTGTGAATCACTTGACAGTATGTGAGCATCCTTCAGAAATACTCAGTGAAGCGGGGCGTGGCACATGCCTGCAATTCCAGTACTTGAGAGGCTGAGACAGGAGGATCACAGATTCCAGGCCACCCTTAGCAATTTAATGAGACTCTCAGAAACTTAGCAAGACCTTGTTTCAAAATTTAAAAAAAAAGATAAGGCTGGGGGTGTAGCTCAGAGGTAGAATACCCTAAATTCAATCCCTAGTACCAAAGGGAGGGGGGGGCAGAAATACTCTGTTTAGCTTTGGGGCTGCAAAGAGCCATCAGATGTGGCTCATGGTCTGACGTTCAGACTCACTGGAACTCCTACAACCCTAAGCTGCCATCTTTGCTCTAAGCTGTGAGAAGCCCACCAAGGACCCTCGCTGCATGAATGAGGATCCTGCCACACAGAGATTTATACTTTTTTTTAAAAGATACATTTCAGTACATTGCTATACAATTGATAAACAAGGTCCCCCAAAGTCAAATGTCAATGAAAACATTATATTCTACATGTCAATAGTGGGGAGAGACTTGTTTTTTCTCCAAACAAAATTAAATTTAAATTCTATTCTTGCTCTTACATAAAGCTGTGAGAAAATTTTCATAACATGGGAGTCTTATAGTCCCTTTTTCCCAAGGACCAAACTCAGAATTTTTAGATTTTCCTAAATTGTGTGTGTGTGTGTGTGTGTATGTGTGAGTGAGTGAAAGAGAGAGACAGAGAGAGAGAGAGAGACAGAGACAGAGACAGAGACAGAGACAGAGAGACTAGGGAATGAACCCAAGGGCATTCTACTCTTGAGCTACACCCCCAGCCCGATTTTATTTTTTATTTTGAAACAGGGTCTCACCAAGTTGCTTAAGCTGATCTCAAATCTGAGATCCCTCTGTCTCACCCACCCAAGTACTGTTACTATAGATGTGCAGCGACATGCCCAGCTTATTTTTTTTCTTAGAGATTCAATGAAGCAAGTGCCAACTTTGCAAACATTTAAAAAATAAGTGTGAGCCAGGTGTGGTGGCACACACTTGTAATCCCAGTACTTGGGAGGCTGAGACAGGAGGATCCTGATTCACGGCCAGCCTCAGCTACTTAGTGAGGCTCTCTGGAACTTAGTGAGACCCTGTTTCTAAATAAAGAATAAAAAAAATAGGGCTGAGGATGTAGCTTGAAGATAGAATGCTCCTGGGTTCAATCCCCAGGTCTGCAAAAATAAATAAATAAGTAAATAAATAAAATTAAGTCTGTATGTATGTGTCTGCTACATTTTGTCCCTTATAGCTTCAGCAACTTGGTAAAATTTCAGAACTGAGATTTCAACTGAACAGCAGTCAATGTCTCCAGTACAGTAAAAGATAATGCTGTTTTGTGGCTACTTTGAGCCCTCAGCAGAATGCTGAGGAGGCATCTCTGCAGCCCATTCATAATAGATGCTTTTATCCCCAAGGGCCAAGTTAATGGTAGGGTGTCCTCCAACTATTAGCCCAGACTCTCCTTAAACAAATGTTGGAAACCAAGGAAGCTCAACGCTGCATGTTTTAAACTGCAATGCATTTGACAGAGCAGGGCCAAAGGCGATCAATCCCCAAGGAAGCAGCATCCATCCCACCAATAAAGTGAAGGAAATCTAACATTTTCATAAATCAAAATTAATAAAATAATAATAATAACCAGAATCACTAGACTGTACCAAAAAACAAAGAATAAAAATGGCCTGGATGGTTACTGGCTCCTTGGGGGCTGGTGGGGCCATTTCATGAAGCCCTTCTACATCCATGTGGTCTTCTTCCTCTATGGGGAAAGGAGGAAGAGAGGGGGAATTTTCATGTAAAATCAAGTCAGGACAGCACTCCATGGGCCACCTCCTGGCAGCATTCTGATGTCCTATCCCAAAGAAGGGAGATCACGTCAACAAGCTAGCAGGTTTACATGACTGCTTTCAATTAATCAAGGAACACTCACTAGAAAAAATTTTAAAAGAGCATTCTTTTTTGAAGATATGGTAGATAAGAATAGATTCTTGAAGAATGACTCTCCTAAGAAATGGCTTTAGTTATCATAGGAAAAATAGCTGAATCAACAGGAAAATGTACAATGCACTGAAATTACAATTAAAAGACCCTACAAAGTAGATACACAGTATCAGTAGCTTCCATGTCATTATTCCATGTCATTATGTAATATCACACTCCAAATTTTAATAATTATTTTCATCACCATAATCATAGCATTAATTGTATCTATTTGTTTGTTTGTATATTTACTTACTTATTTTTGCAGTATACCCCCAGTCCTTTTTATTTTTTATTTTGAAACAGTCTTGCTAGGTTGCTGAGAGTATCACTACTTGCTGAGACTGTCCTTGAAGCTGCGATCCTCCTACCTCAGCTTCCCAAGTACTGGGATTATAGGTGTGCACCACTACACTCAGCTTTTTTTTTTTTTTTTTTTTTTTTTTTGGTAGTGCTGGGGAATTGAATCCAGGGGTTTTCTGCCTTCAAGCTAAGTCTTGCTTGCTGAAGCTAAGTTGCTGAAAGTCTTGATAAATTGTTGAGGCTGGTCTCAAACCTGCAATCCTCTTGTCTCAGCCTCCCAAGTACTGGGGATTGTAGGCATGCATCACTGTGCCCAATGGCATTAATTTTAGATAGTTATCCATTCATGGATGCATTGGTTCATTCAATTAACATTTTTGGCATAATAATTGGTAATAATAATAATAGTCACCATTTGTCAGGTACAGTGCTATGTATTTTATATGCATTAAGTTAATCATCATAGCAATCCAACATAGAATATCATTTTATTATCTCTATTTTACCGAGGAAACCAAAATTTTAAAAGACTAATCATTGAGCCAGTAGTGATGGTGCATACTTATAATCACAGTACTTGGGAGGCTGAGACAGGAGGATCACAGGTTCACAGCCAGCCTCAGCTACTTAGTGAGGCCCTCCACAACTCAGTGAGACCTGGGGGTGTAGCTCAGAGGTAGAATGCCCCTGGGTTCAATTTCCAGTACCCCCCCACACACAACTAATCATTAGTTTAAACAACAAAATTACTGACATATGCCAATTTTGACCTGTAAAAATGGCAATTTCATATGACTTTAACCTGGAAAATTGGTAATTTCACATAGCCCAACTTAAAAGCTTTCCTAAGATTAGGTAGTTAGCAAGTAGTGGATGAGGTCCAAGTTTATGCTCTTTTTAACACAGCAATTCCACATATTCTATGCCAGAAGCCATGGCAAGTTCTGGGAATACAAATGTGGATGGTTTGTTTTGATGGATGTTAACCACTTATACATTATGCTTTAAAACATGCTTTATAATATTTCATAATTCTTTCTGCTTATTCTTTTTCCTTACCCTCATCTCTGTATCAAATAAAATAAGCTAGTGCTCTGCTCCAGTTGCTATTCAATTAAGAATATTGATGCACTAAGATGCTCAAAAACTAACTACATTTGTTTCTTCAGTGTTCTGGCTTCTGGGCTTTGTTTTGTTTTGTTTTTGTTTTTTTGGTTGTTGATGTTATAGTGGTTATTGTTCTTGCTGCTGCTGCTGCTGCTAATGATCCTGGTTGTTCTTGTTTTCCTTGGTTCTCTCTGAAACACATCCAGCTCCAGCCCAGGACAAACATGGTTTTAGACACATCTCTGGGTTTGTGAGGCCAAGCACTTGTGTCTTAGAATCATTTTGCTCTTCTCTTTCTGGGGTTGAACAAAAACTACTATGGGAAGTTTGATGACATGGACCACTTTATATTCTCCAAAGACACACAAACAATAGATTATGTATATGGAGAGACTTATTTTAAGAAATTGGCTCACACCCCTGTGGAGGCTGTCAAGTGTAAAATCTGCAGGGTAAGCCAGCAAGCTGGAGAGCCAGGGAATCAGTGTCTCCCTTAAGTAGAAAGGCTGTCTGCTGGAAGAACTCCCTCTTCTTCTGAGGTCAACCTTTTCCTATGAAGGCCTCCAAGTGAGTGGATGAGCCCATCCACATTATGGAGGGTAATCAGCTTTACTCAAAGTCTACTGATTTAAGTATTAATCACATCCAAAATATACCTTTACAGAAACATGTAGAATAATGTTTGACCAATGATCTGGATACCATGGCTTAGCCAGGTTGATACATAAAATTAACTGCCATAGACTGTTAATCTAAATTTGTTATTCTCTAGAACTACTGAGGCCAATGACAGCACTGCACCCAAGTTTTAGGGGTTCATAGTATGAATATGCCAACTTGGTCCTCTCGAAGGGCATAGATTTTTTTTAATAGAAGGAAATTAAAATGTCCAAATTCTTTTGACTATCTCATTAAAGCCTTGAGGTTTGCTATGGAGAATAAAAATAACTTTACTTAAACATTTACAATCTTTTTTTTTTTTTGTGGTACTGGGGATGGAACTCAGGGGCATTCTACCTCCGAGCTATACTCCTAGCCCTATTTTTTATTCTTTATTTTGAAACAGGGTCTCACTAAATTGCGAAGTGCCTCAGTAGGTAGCTGAGGCTGGCCAAGAACCTGGATCCTCTGGTCTCAGCCTCCTAAATGCTGGGATTACAAGCATGCACCACAAATCTAATCATCATTCCTATGAATGAAAACTTAAACTATGATGATCTAGTACACAGCCAGAACTACACTTGAGATATTTATCTAGTTATTGGGAAAAGGTTGCTGTAGATTAGTGTTATAATTTAGACCTGGAATGTCCCCAGAGGCTCATGTGTTGAAGGCTGGGTCCCCAATCCAACAATGTTCAGAGGTGGGGCTTTGGGGGAATGATTGTATCATGAGAGTTCTGATCTCATTAGTGTAAGATTAATCCATTCATAGCTGAGTGGACTATTGGGAGACGACAGAAACTAGGCAGGTGGGGCATGCTTGGGGGAGTAGGTCCCTGGGGCATGTCCTCGGAGACTACACCTTGTCTTTGGCCGTCCCTCTACCCCCCTGCCGCCAGACCACCTTGAGCTGAGCAGCTTTCCTCTGCCACTCTTCTGCCATGATGTTTCTTTCTTGGAGCCAGCTGACCATGGACGGAAACCTCTGAATCCATGAGCCCAAATAATTCTTTCTTCCTTTTAGTTGTCCTTATGAAGTATTTTGGTCATACAGATGAAAAGCTGACTAACGTTGTTAGGTTCCCTGGCAAGCCAACTCTGATGCATAGTTTAGCACATACGTCATTTATTAGGGCTTGTTTTTGCATTTCACACTGTAGAGAGGATAAAAAGGCAGGATTGGGCATAGGGAGAAGTTGAAATATGATGCAAGTCCAATGATAGCTCAGATGATTCTGGATGGCTATCTAGAATTAGAATGACCCTTCAGATTAGGCTGAGTGGGGGCAAGAAGGCTGGGTCTTTGTACTCCCATATCAGTCAATCATCAGATATAGATCCTGGAAAGACAGCATGACCTTGGGCAAGGTGACTCTCTGGAGCCTAGGCAATCCTTGAAAAGGCAAATAGCTGAGAGTCATCTGCCAATAGCATGCATGTGGCTGAGTGACAATCTTTGTGAAAGAAGATATGGTCAAAGTGGTATAGTGCCCCCACCCTTTGCACATTTAGAACTTCATGCAAGTCCCAGGAGCAGATCCTCCAAGATTCTACTGGGCCCCTCTTCCTGGGGAAACGTAGAAGGGGAAAGTTTTTACAAGTTATAGTCCTTGCAGCTGCCATTGGTCTCAGGACTACTACTTATACTCATCATCTCCCCCACTACCTATTCCAGGTTCCCCTCATCAGCTAACAGCTCTGCCCATCCTGAAGACTTACCTGGTAGAATGACTCAGATCCCCACCCCTGATCGGTCTGAGCACTGGTTGCCATGTGCTTCTCAGGATGGAGTTTCTTCTTTTGTCCATTTTTCCAACAAACATAGTCAAGAGAGTATCAAGAGGAGCCTAAATGGAGTTCCATATATATTACCCATATATTAACCAGTGTGTAACAGTGGCCTACTTCCTTCTGATGAGCAAGGTCAAGATGGTTATTCACCTTTTATATTAGTTCACTTCCATTTTAAAAACAAAGTTTTGGGCTGAGATGTAGCTCAGTGGCAAAGAACTGGGGGTTTGCAAGAGCAATGCCCTGGGTTCCATCCCCAGTGCCAAAAAGACAAAAAAAAAAAAAAGACTCCCCCCCCCAAAAAAAAACAAAGTTTGTTTAGCTCGTGGTTTTAGACACTAAAAGTTCAAACAGCAGGGCAGGGGCCCTTACAAGCCCTCCCACTTTGTCTATATCACCTCATGGTGGATGCAATGGCGGAGCACATTTATACATGTGTCTCTACTGGCCTCTCCCTTTCTTCTTCTAAAGCCACTAGAATTTAACCCTAATGACCTTATCTAATCCTAATCACCTTCCAGAGACCATACTTCTATACATCTAGTTGAATTAAATTTTCACCCTCTTTTTTTTTTTTTAGTGGTGCTGGGGATTGAACCCAGGAGCATTCTATCTCCAAGCTATACCCCCAACCCTGTTTTGTATTCTTTATTTTGAAACAGGGTCTCACTAAGTTGCGGAGTGCCTCACTAGGTTGCTGAGGCTAGCCATGAACCTGGATCCTCTGGTCTCAGCCTCCCAAATGCTGGGATTACAAGCGTGCGCCACCACCATGCCTGGCTTAATTGTCACCCTCTTAATACCTCAAAATGGAGATAAGCTCTAGCATGAGTTCTGGGAAGACAACCATATTCAAAGCATAGCACCTGCTTACCTGAACACCAAGAGCCCCAAAGTGGCCAGGCAACAGCCGTAGGTGAGAGTTCAGTGGGACTATTGCTGTGTCCCCTGGTGGATGTGCTCTTCCTTTGGGAACCAGAACTTCTAAACTGACAGAACCTACAGTTTTAAGGAGAGAAAACAAAAGTGGAGCATTGAGAATAGTTAGTGGGACCATTCCTGCTCCCAACCCTTGGTCTGCAGACCCATGCGCTATTCCCATGTTGACATAGTGTTTAGAGACCTCTTTGATTTAAACTATATATTGGATCTTGGATGATAACGTCCAATGCTTATAAAATATCTCCAAATTAATGCTTTAGCTGCACCTTTCACAGGCCATTCCAACATGTGAGTGGTGGTCTGCTTTGGGTAATGTGGTAATGAGATTTGACTAATGGGTTCCATGGTCATGAGCAAACCTCCTTTGCTGTAAAGTGGATCTCTTGATCTGGCATAATGTCTGGATTCTGTGCTAGTGGAACAAATACACCATAAGCTCCTAGGTAGTAGTATTAGCTGAGGCCTCACAAACAGGAATAGCAAACTCGTGCATGGGAAATGTGTCTATTCCTGTGAAATAAATTTCTGGCCTTCTACTTTCCAAGAAAGTGTCTAATATAGTCAGCTTGTCACCCAATAACCAGGTGATGTCCTTGGGAGATGGTGACATAAGAGAAACTCAGTATTGACCCCTGACTCTTGCAGTTTACACATTTAGTGGTCACAGTAGCTAGATCAAACTTGGTTAATGGGAGCCACACTGTTGGACCAATTCATGACCTTCATCCCTGCTGCCATGGCTATATCACTCATGTGCCCACTGGGGGCTTGGGGAGGTCAATGATAGAGGCTGCTTGATGTCAATGAGTTGAGTCATTTCGTCTATTTGGTGGTTTAGTGCCTCTCTTGTGGTAGGTGGTCCTCATTGAGCATTAACATGTAACACAAAGATCTCCACACTTTATGCCTACTCCCAGAAGTACAGAATAGGACTCTAGCCTAGAGTTCTTCCCGGGCTAGACAGAGTCTCTCTACATCATGGGGCATGACCCCAACTCAAGCCATTCTCCTCTGCTCGTGAGTCATATGTACTCTAACCTTGGGCCATACGAAGTAGATGGCTATGTCCTGCACCTGAAGTTCTGTTTTTCAGGCCATCCCTGAGTAGAATCATAGTGCAGTCACCATCCATTTTCCCACATGCAAACCCCATTCTAATGGATGGGCCATAAGTCACACCCAAGAATTTTTCTTTTCCATCATATTGTCCTAACAGATTCCCTACACAACAACCGGTGTGAGCTGAGGGTGTCAGGGAAATAGTAGAAGTGATATGCTCATGTTTGTGCATGACACTCCTGCTTAGAATTGATCTCAGGTGTATCAGTTTCATTCTATGATGGATTGCTGCCAGCCCATAGAACCTACTGCAGAATCCACATCATGATGGAAAGTTTGGGACATGTGCCCACTTGGTATCCTATAGTCAAGTATTTCATCTCCAGCCCTTAGCATTCTACCTCTGAGCTACAGCTACAGCCTCCAGCCCCTTTTTTGTTTTTGTTTTTTTGAAACAAGATCTTAGATTGCTGAGAGTCTTGCTCCTGACCTTGAACCTGCGATCCTCCTGTCTTAAGTATTGCTCCCAAGTGCTGGGATTACATGTGCGTACTACCACACCTGGAGGTCCCTGTGTTTTGAGTGAAATTCTAGAAATTTACCCTAGAGAAATAATCAGAAATGTGGATAACATTTAATAAATAAGTAATTTAAAATAATTATTTTAGTGTTATTTTTAATGGTAAAAACAAAAACCAACTTAACAGTCTTATAAAAAGAGAAAAGCTAGCCGGGCATGGTGGCGCACACTTGTAATCCCCGTATTTGGGAGGCTGAGACTGGAGGATTCAGGTTCTTGGCCAGCCTCAGCTGCTTAGTGAGGCCCTCCACAACTTAGTGAGACCCTGTTTCCAAATAAAGAATTTTTAAAAATAGGGCTGGGGCTGTAGCTCAGAGATAGAATGCCCCCAGGTTCCATCTCCAGTACCGCAAAAAAAAAAAAAAAAAAAAAAAGAGAGAGAGAAAAGCTGAGTAAATTATAGTGTACTCAGTTTTCAATTTAGCCATAAAAAGAAGGATTTTCAAAGAAATTTTAACACCAGAGGAAATGCTTGCATCATCATGTTTGGTAAAAAAGCAAGTACACATGCTACATATTTAGAAAAAGATTGGGGGTATATTGTAGCAAATGGCAACTCTGAGAAGCTGAATGATAGGTCATTTTTATCTTCTGCTTTATTCTATTCTTTTCATTATTTGGGGTTTATAAGTTTCACCAGGCTAAAGTGTCCACCTTTGGAATTTTTCACTGAGTAGACAACAAAGGCATGAACGTTGCCTTTAAGAAGTAATAATCGAAGACTAGAGTGGTGGCACACACTTGTAATCCCAGTACTTGGAAGGCTGAGCCTGGAGGATCCGCATTTGCAGCCAGCCTCAGCTACTTAGTGAGGCCCTCTGCAACTTAGGGAGACCCTGTTTCAAAATAAAGAATAAAAATAGAACTGGAGGTGTAGCTCAGAAGTAGAATGCCCCCTGGTTCAATCCCCAATACCGCAAATAATAATAATAATAATAATAATAATAATAATAATAATAATAATAATAATCGGTTGCACACACCTGTAATCCCAGTACTTGGGAGGTTGAGACAGGAGGATTGTAGATTTGAGGCCAGCCTCAGCAATGTAGCAAGACCCTCAGCAACTTAGCAAGATCCTGTTTCAAAAATAAAAAGGGCTAGGTGTATAGCATGGAAAAAGAATGCCCCTGAGTTCAATCCCCAGTACCAAAAAAAAAAAAAAAAAAAAAGTAATAATCAAAAGCTCTGTTTATCTCTTGGATTTAGTGTTCACAGCCTCTTCTTTTAGCACTTATTCACTTATTCTGAGGGGCATTGTTGGAAAGGCAGTTAGCCAGCTTTTTGTCACTGAGAAAATCAATTTAAGGGAGGAAAGATTTGGTGTGGCTCACAGTTTCAGGGATGTCAGTCCATGGGCTGCGGTGAGGCACTGCATCAAGGCAGAAGGGCACAGCAGGGCACAGCTGCTCAGTTCATGGTGTCCAGGAAGCTGAGAGAGTGAGAGCGAGAACAGGGGCAGGAGACAGTGTGGGAGACGACGATGACAACAATGACGGCGACAAGACATCCTTTTCTGGGCACACCCCCAGTGATCTACTTCTCCAGCTACTACAGCCTCTGCCACCTTCCAATAATCCATTCAATTACAAACTCATTGATGCTTTAACCCATTGGTGAGACCAGCGCCCTCAGGATCCAATCGCTTCTCCAAAGCTCCGCCTCTGGACATTGCTGCATTGGGGCCAGGCCTCGGACACACAAGCTTGGGGACATTCCAGGTCCAGACTCTAACAGTGTCATAAGAATGGGCCTTGAACCTGAGACATTCTCTTACCAAGAGAAACGAGTCCTGACCACCTGTGCTGAGCTTGTTACCTCACATGGGAATGTCTGTCCCTGTTTCAGACTCAGCGTGTACGCCTTTGTTCTGCTTAAGCATGTGCGTTCTCTGGCATCTGGCCAACCCCACTACTCTATCTGTCCCTGCAGGGAAGGGACAGGGTCCTACTGCTGCAGACCAACTGCCCTGCATTGGCAGCTGGGAGCATCCCGCGGGACATGGGGGACCGATGTCCACCCCCCAAGCTGATCTTGCTCTGTCTCTTCCCTGTGTGAGTAAAGTGATGTTCTACCTCGGGTTTTGCTGTTGGTTTCTTGGTGACTCCAATACCAAGATGCAGAAGAAAGAAGTGCTCAAACTTCTACTCCTGATAATAGGCAACAGGTAACACCTGCTAGACAGGTGATCCTAAAGTTGTAAAATGAAGAATAGGTAAATTCATTCTGACATTTATCCAACAAACATTTGCATACAAACCTGGTGAGTTAGCACATAGAGGATCAAGGCCATTACTCTCAGCTTAGCCTGGGTTCAAATCCCTGTGACCAGTTTTACCTACTCTAGGGCTCAGTTTCATCATCAGTAACAGCTTTCACCCAGGGTTGCAATAAGACTAAATTTCAGGAGCCTGGCATGGTGGCACATACCTGTAATCCTAAGCCAGGAGGATCGCAGGTTCAAGACCAGCCTTGGCAACTTAGTGAGGCCCTCCACAATTTAGTGAAACCCTGCTTTAAATTTTAAAGTTTTAAAAAGGGCTTGGGGTAGCTCAGAGGTAATATTTCTCTGATTTCAATCCCAAGTGCTACAAAACAAAACAAAAAAGCAAGGAGATCTTTCTCAGAAGCCCCCAGAACACCTCTCATTTCTCAGGAATCAGAATTTGTCACATGTCCACACCTACTCAAGGCACTATAGCCATCCCAGACAAGAGGGTTTGCACAGAACATGGGACTGCTGCAGTCCTCTCTTAATCTGATTTCTATTGCTATGAAAAAAACACCTGAGACCAAGTCTTTTTTTTTTTTTTTTTTTTTTTTGCGGTACTGGGGATTGAACTCAGGGGCATTCTACCTTCGAGCTACACCCCCAGCCCTATTTTTTATTCTTTATTTTGAAACCGGGTCTCACTAAGTTGCAGAGTGCCTCACTAGGTAGCTGAGGCTGGCCGCGAACCCGGATCCTCTGGTCTCAGCCTCCCGAATGCTGGGATTACAAGCATGCGCCACCACGCCCAGCTTCCAAGTCATTTATTTAAAAACTAGAAGTTAGCCAGATGTGGTGGCACATGTTTGTAATCTTAGTACAAGAGGATCACAGGTTAGTGGCCAGCCTCAGCTACTTAGTGAAACCCTCTGCAACTTAGTGAGACCCTGTTTCAAAAATAAAGAATAAAAATAAGGCTGGGGGTGTAGCTCAGAGGTAGAATAATGCCTTTGGGTTCAATCCCCAGAATCATAATAAAAATAATAATAGTATAGAAATAAAAACTAGAACTTTATCCACCTCACATTTCTGGAGGCCAGCAAGCCCAAAAGCATGGCTCAGCATCTGCTTCATGGTAACATGGCAGAGGGCATCATATGGCAAGAGAGAGCAAGTGTGCTAACTCTGGTCTTGCTTTCTCTTCCTATACATCTACTAATGCCACCGTAGGGGTCCCACCCTCATTCCTCATCTAATCCTAGTTACCTTCCAAAGGCCCACCTCCACAGACTATTAACACATGACTTTGAGGATTAAGTTTCCAACACAACTTTTGGCAGACACATTCAAACCATAGTAGCTCCCTTAAACACATCTCTAGAATGTCACTTTTGCTAGAGAATGGTGGA
This sequence comes from Graphiurus murinus, assembly GCA_004027655.1. Taxonomy (NCBI): domain Eukaryota; kingdom Metazoa; phylum Chordata; class Mammalia; order Rodentia; family Gliridae; genus Graphiurus; species Graphiurus murinus. The sequence continues at coordinate 43,609 of PVLC010006926.1, forward strand.
CACCATGGCAAGACTGGCATTCTGATAGGAAGAAGGAAAGGGGTGATGGTGTGGAGTGGACAACTCTGAGATACACTACCTGCTCAGGAAGTGCTCCAAGTGTGCATTCCAATAGGCGAGGAGAGACCGGGAGATGTGGAGTGGGAAAGTAGACAGACAAGATTCCAGGATGAACTCTCTGTGGGGTAAGGGAGCCTGATGACCAAGAGGGAGCTGGAGGGCTCAGTAGACCAGCTTGACCTACTTCTCCGTTCTGTCTAGGGCAAGTCCTGCTGGAGCACTAAGTGGGACAGGGCAAATCGAGGCCAAACACATTAGTCTTTGCTGGTGTGCACAGAAGGTTATAATGACCACGACCTCATTTGAGATGAGCACAGATGTCTACACATTTCAATAGCATATGTCTGTGGATAGAGATGAGCCTTCTGGCCGCCTAGAAATGAAGAACAGAGTTCTCTGAGTCTTTCACTGAATCAGCAATTCATAAGCTTTGACCGCTACCATAACTCCAGCTGGAAACTAGTCCCTTGAGAAAATAAAAGACATGTAATATCCAGGCATGGTTGCTCGAACCCATGATCCCAGTACTTGGGAGGCTGAGACAGGAGGATCATAGGTTCGAGACCCTGTTTCAAAATAAAAATAAAATAGGGCTGGGGTTATAGCTCAGAGGTAGAATGCCCCTGGGTTCAATCCCCATTAACACACACACACATACACACATGTCAGACACCTGGCCATGATGAATTTGAACTTTTCTGGGGGAATCAGAGGTAAGAGAAGGAGCGTGGAGAGCAAGAGCAGGCCATGTGGGATCAAGGGCTGAAAACGTGATGCAGAGTGAACACTCGGTAGGAGCTCCGCCAAGTTAGGAGAGAGATGTTGGAGTGGAAGAAGGGAGGAAGGGGATTTGAGCTCTGGGTAAAACCCTGGTGGTCCAGGGTTTGGCTTAGAGCGCATTGAAGGGAGGAGAGAGCTACAGGGGTGTGGGACAGGGGGAAGCTATAATAGAAAAAGGATGATAATGATGAAGAGGTTCTATTGAGTAGGGAGAAACTAAGTGGATAAGAAAGGTGGGCCAAACAGGTTTCCTTTCATGAAAGACCCAGGGGGTCACTGTTATATTCCTGCGTGGGCCATTTTAGGAAGATTTGCCTGGCTGTGACCATGAGGGATGTGATCTGCTGGGGGGCTGTTTTTATGAAGCTGAGCTTCCCACAGGTGTGTGGGATGGCGTATTCGATACATGCAGAAACTGACAAGAATCCCATCAGCCAGGTGTGTGGGAAGGTGTATTAGGCACATTCTTTCCAGAGACTGATAAGAATCCCATCAGCACCCTGGCCAGAGACTCCGTCAAAGAAATGACTTTGAGCTGCCAGTGTGGTAGTGGAAAGGAAAAGGGGCTTTGAAGCCAGACAGAATTAATGAAATGTCTAAGCTTATCAGTCATTAGGATTTTCACAAGGAAAGAACCCGTACCTAGAAAGCACTTGAAATACTAGTTCTTTCCTTTCTCCCTTTTGCTTAGCAAACTACTAAAGTTCTTATGCTTAAAAACATGGGTGTTCTATCATCAAGCTACACCCTTAGCCCTTTTGATTTTTTATCTTGAATAATTTAGGGTCTCACTAAATTACTGCTTTTTCAAACCACAATCCTTGTATCTTATCCCTTCCAAGTACTGGGATTACAGGTGTGCACCTGACTTGATGCCTGATCTTATGTAATAGTGTTTTGTGGCAACTTAAAAATTGCTGTCAAGCCGGGCGTGGTGGCGCACGCTTGTAATCCCAGCATTTGGGAGGCTGAGACCGGAGGATGCAGGTTCGAGGCCAGCCTCAGCTGCTTAGTGAGGCCCTCCGCAACTTAGTGAGACCCTGTTTCAAAAATAAAAAATAAAAAAATGCTATCTATAGATACCCAATACAAGAGAAAAGTCTTTAGTCTTTTTTTATTTTAAAATTGGACTTTTCAGCACAGTGGCACATGCCTGTAATCCCAGTACTTGGGAGGCTGAGATGGGAGGATCTTAGGTTCAAGGATAGCCTAAGCAATTTAGCAAGACCCTGTTTCTTTTCTTTTTTTAATTATTGGTACATTGTAACCTCACACCATAAGGAAGTGCAGAGTGAGAGGAAAGGAATGTACAGCACACAGCACTCGGTGAGCTTCCCCAGCTCCTGCCCCACTCCCGCCGATTCCCTGTGCAGGATGTTAAGATGGGCACAGATAAGTCCACACGCGGACGCAGTGCAGATGGGAGCGTTTGTTTCATCAGTCCTCCCTCCTCCTCCCCAGCCCTTGCAACGCTCCACGGGGCTTTCTCCTCCTTTATCTGGAGACCCTGTTATAGTATCTTAATAAAACATATATGACTCTGTCGTTGTTTCTTCCCTCAAACCAGCCCTGGGCAGGGCTGTGTGAGGGAGCAGATGCTCCTGCAGGACCCCAGGTTCTCAGCTTAAGGCCCAGAGGAGCTGACTGATATAATCAAAAGGACAAGGACTGTATTTCAAAATTTGCCTTTCTTAGCGGGGCGTGGTGATGCATGCTTGGAATCCCTATACTTGGGAGGTTGGGACTGGAGGATTGCAGGTTCAAATCCAGCCTTGGCAACATCGTGAGGCTTTCAGTAACCTAGTGAGACCCTGTTTCCAAATAAGAAATAAAATTGGGCTATGGATATAGTTTGGAGGTAGAATGCCTCTGGGTTCAATCCTCACTACCAAAGAAAGAAAAGAAAAAAAGTTTAAAAGTTTTTGCCTTTCTCCTCCAAAAGGAAAAGTACCACTTGTGTCTCATGTAATCAGAAGACTTGTTCTCCAGTGGTGCACACCTGCAGTCCTAGCTACTGGGGAGGCTGAGGCGGGAGGTCGCTTGAGCCCACCAGCCTGGACATCAGAGGAAGACCCTGTCTCAAAAACAAAACAGAGCAGGCTTGTTTCCCAAATCTTTTCCCCAGGAGGAGGAAAACTTTTAAAAAAAAAAAAAAGAGAGAAAAACTAATAGCTTTTGGGGTGGTGGAATGTTTTCTCGCTGCCTCATTTGTGCTATAATGAGGTTGAGAGGTGTCTGGTGCAGACCAGGCTCTTCCAGGATGTGTGTGGGGGAGGGTTGCGGGTGTGTGAAGAATGTGTATGTGCAAATGTGTTTGAACCTGTCTGTGTGGGATGTGAAGGGAGTGTACAGTGGGGTTTGGAAAGTATCCGGGTGTACCGGGTGTAGGTGTGCGTGTGTGTGTGTGTGTGTGTGTGTGTGTGTGTGTGTGTGTGTGCGCGCGCGCGCGCGCGGGAGAGAGAGAGAGAAAGAGAGAGAGAGAGAGAGAATGAATCAGTGTGGAGAGCTTTTTGTGTGGGAGCATGTGTGCAGGTGGTGTGTAAGGAATGTGGGCCTGCGGGCGTGAGTGTGGAGTGTGTCCTGCGTGTGTGAGCCTCTGTGTGTGGGACGTGAGTGGGGATGTGTAAATGCGGCGTGCGGCCGCCGTGTGTGCGGAGGGTAGAGTGCGCAGCGTGCCCGCGGAGTTTGCAGCGCGCGCGCCCGAGCGTGCACGCGCAGCGCGAGGCCGGTCCGCGGCACCCGAGCGCAGGGCGCGCGCCGCGCGCTCCCGCCGCCCCGCGCCCCGGCTGCCCTGTCTGCGGCGCCCCGGGGATCAGCCCAGGGCCGAGGGAAAGGGGAGCGCGGGGAGCGGCGGGGAGCGGCCGGGAGCGGGGAGCGCGCCGCGGACATGTGCAGGATGTCCTTCAAGGTGAGCGCGCGCTCGGGGCGGGCGGGCGCCGCTGCGGGCCGCAGGGTGGGGTCGGGCGCTGCCCCCGAGCCGAGCCGCCGGGAAGAGCGGCCGGGGCGCGCCTGTGGGTCTGCGGTAACAGGTCTCGCTGTCAGCCGCCGGAGCCGGCCCTCTGCGTGCTCCGGCCACCGCTGCCTCCTCGCTGCACTTTTCCTGGGCACTGCAGCTGAGGGGCAGCACTCAGCGAAGCTGCTGCGGTCGTGGCCGGGCTTCAGCGTCCGGGGCAGTCTTGACTTAAAAGACTTGAAAGTCTTTCCACTTAATCTCCACATTTTAGGATGAAACTGGGTTAATTGATTTGCCTTGACTGAAAGGTTTTAATAAAAATAATAGCTAAAATTGATTGACATTTAAGCCGGATGTGATGGCACACGCCTGCAAACCCGGTACTTGGGAGGCTGAGACAGGAGGATCGCAGATTCAAGGCCAGCCTCAGCAATTTAGGGAGAGTCTGTTTCAAAATAAAAAGGGTTGGGGGTGTGACTCAGAGGTAGAATGCCCCTGGATTCCATCCCCAGTGCCTCCATCCCCTCAAAATGGGATCACACTTAAAATGTGCCAGGCATAGAGAAGTTAAATAACTCCCACCGTCTTGCAGCTATAATATTAATATTAAGAGTGAACCCCGAGGATGTCTGATTCTGAAGCCACTGTAGTCTCTTCTTTTACAGTAACTCTTGTAAGCAGAGGGGAATGACATGGCGAGATTTGCATGTTAGAAAGATCATTGGCTACAGGAGAGAAAAGCATGGAACTGGGAGACCAATCAGGAGGATGTGGTCTGCTGCTTGAGAAAGTGCCGGACCAGGGCACAGACCCCGAGCCTGGGAGGAAGTAAGCAGATGCGATCACCTAGGTTTTGTTTACATTGACAGAATTCAGTAATTGATGCTAATCCCTGAATAGGGAAGGCAGGAGAGGTAAAGATGAAACGTTTGGTTTGTGACAAAGTTTGAGAATGGATGGGAATCCAAGCAAAATGTTGATTAGACAGATATGCAGGCCGTGAACCCAAGAGGAAGTCAAGGCAGCAGATGGAGTTGAGATTCCCGCGTCAGCAGCATTAAGGGGTAATTTAACCCATGGGAATGAATGTGATTACCCAGTCATGTGGGGAATGTTTTGAAAAAGATCAAAATTTAAGAATGGGTAGAGCAGAGTCTCTAAAGCCTACCTGTAGAAAGGCTGTGGGAGAATAAACAGGGAGTTTATAAATCACAACTTAGGCTCCTGATGGTTGAGAATCACCGCATGTAGGGCTGTTTGCATCTATCTACTTGTTATGGCTTCACCCTGCTGTCAGCAGGACTTTTTTTTTTCCATCTCCCCAGCCTTATTGGCAGTCATTTCTCATTGGTAACAGTTTGCCTCCAGTGACCTGCCTTTCACAACTCCTAATTTGTTCCTGTTGAGGAAATAGACACCTGTGTGTTAGAATTCAGTTGTTTTTTTTTTTTTTTTTTTTTTTTTTTAAGTAAAATCAAACTCAGAGTTCAAGTCTGAACCTCTTTGCATAGTAAAGTTCCTGGATTTCAGTACACTGACTTTTGACTATACAACAGCTATTTCAACTACTCAGGCCTCATTCTTCAGAACTCAAGTTGCCAAAAGCCTAACACAGGGTTGGGGAGGCGACCACCAGAGGAGCTGTCCACCACCAGAAAAACAAAAACATCTGAGTCTTTCTTGAGCACACCTTAGACAAAAAGGTAAAGCATCTCACTGCCCTGTGTCATCTTGGTGGTAGAAGCCAGTCATGCGTGGGCCAGAAATACAGGAACCTGTGCACTCATCTCTGTCCTGAGAGTGCCTAAAGCATGATAAACTCCAGTTCACCAATCAACTTAAACTATTTAGATGATCTATAGGAAAATAAATTAACAAAACCCTACATGATTTTTAACAGTTTTGATCAATTGCATGCCATATAATTTGCCCATTTAAAATATCCATTGCAGAGATTTGTAGTGAATTCAGAGTTGTGCAACCATTAGCACATCAATTTTAGAACATTTTAATCACTCCCAACGAAACCTCACACCCGTTATTAATTGTCACTATTACCTCAATCTCCTAGCTTTAGTTAACTGCTAATCTACTCTCTATATATATGGATTTACCTATTCCAAATATACGTGTTTTTAAGCAGACTTTACACACGGTCTTGAATTCTGAGTCTGGAAATGCTAGTGTTGTGTGGGTCTCCCTCTAAGGCAGAATGCCCAAGACAAGTCACTTACCTTTTCTCCTTGGTTTCCTGTTGTGGATTTGTAGATGCTGACAGCCCTGGGTTTGTTTATCAAGCATCTGAAATGTCAAATACTTAGCAACAAGTGGAACAATGGGTTAGAATAGCCAATGACATTGCAAAGGCTTCTCGATTCAATGTTATATCCTTATTTTATATAACCTCTAATATCATACAAATCCATTTATTAGATAAAGCTAATGTTCTCTTGATTAAATTAAGAGTACAGTACAGCGCAGTGGTATACTCCTGTAATTCCAGTACTTGGGAAGCTGAGACAGGAGGATAAGAGATTTGAGGCCAACATCATCAACTTAGTGAGACCCTCAGCAACTTAGCAAGACTCTGTTTTAAAATAAAATAGGGCTGGGGGTGTAGCTCAGAAGTAGAATGCCCCTGGGTTCAATCCATAGTACCAAAAAATAATATAAGTACACAATTAAAACCTGCATTACTCTAAACCCTTTTTTTCTTAACTAAGAGTTTAAATCTTCACCCTCACTTAGCTTTTAATTGAAATTCCAGTTCTGCACAAGAAACATTTCCCTTCTGTAATTTGCTCCCTTTCCTTCCTGAACTTAATTTCTGGTGGTATCTAATAAACAGTGTATTAGCCAAAGTTCATACAGTAAAGGCTGGGTGGAGGTGGCATATGTGGAGAGAGAAGAGAATTTGACAAAGGTGGAGCTTTATGCTCAATTTTTCTCATGGGGTATAAAATATATGCTTTCAGACGCTGGACCCAAACAGATTTGGTTTTGAATCCTGGCTCACCGTGTATGTTGAGTAATTTATACTTCTCTGCCTCAGTTTCCTTATCTTAAAAAATGGAAATAATTAGCCAGGCATGATGGTGCACTCTGGTGGCTCACATCTGTAATCCCAATACTTGGAAGTCTGAGACAGGAGGATGGCAGGTTTGAGGCCAACCTCAGCAACTTAACGAGGTCCTCAGCAACTTAGTGAGATCCTGGGGGTGTGGCTCAAAGGTATACCGCCCCTGGGTCCAATCCCAGTACCACAAAGAGAAAGAGGAGGGAGGGGTAATTATATCATGAAGCTGTTTGGGGAACTAAATGAGTTAAACCAATTAAAATGCTTTAACACACAGCCGGTACATAGCCTGGTATAGAGCAAGGTCTCAACCTGAGTGGTCATTACTCAAATTATATCCACCAGCAAACCTGAAGAAGGCTCATCAGCCTTATTGTAAAAATCAAAAGAATCAAAAAGGAGATTAAATAGTGATGGCAGAACTGAGTCTTATGGCCTGTGTCTGTAATCCCAGCACTTGGAAAGCTGAGACAGGAGAATTACAGGTTCAAGGCCAGCCTCAGCAACTTAGCAAGGCCCTCAACAACTTAGTGAGACCCTGTTTCAAATTAAAAAATAAAAAGGGCTGAGGGTATAGCTCAGAGGTAGAATGTCCCCGGGTTCAATCCCCAGTATCAAATAAAATAAAAATGGCAACGGCATACTTGGTAAAATGTTTTGCAGTTTTTGTAATTTGTTTTTTGCCCACATTGCCTCCTTTATATTTTTTGCACAGACTTATTGACTTACCATTGTGGAGGTCCAAAATCGAGAGGGTAAAGGGAGAGGCGACACTGTCTCCTTTAAAAGCTAAAGGACCTGCCCCTGGCCCTTACCACACTACTCTCAGTTATGTGCATGTTATATCCAGAGGATAATGGGAAGTTATCCAAGGACTGTGATTTCTGTAAACCCCACATAGAAGGAAAGCTGGGGGCTTTCCATCGTGGCAAGAGAGGAGCTTGGAGTGGAGGGCAGGAAGGCCGTCACTGGAGGTCACCGCTGCCTAGTCCCTTGCTGTCTACAGAAGAATCCCTGGGAGCAGCACATGTGACGGTCAACCAAAAAAGCAGCCTCAGGCAGCAGACTGTCTGGCGCTGAAGGCTGGCTTGCCAGTTCTCACCCACCTCACCTGTAAAATGGGCTGGTAATGGAACCTGCTTCCCTGAGCTACGTGAGGACAGAATGAGGTAGGTGGCCTCTGCAGAGGACAGACCACATGGCACAGAGGCGGCACTTCTTAAGAGTCAGCTCATGATTCTAGAGCCCCAGGACGTGGGGCTCAGGGAACCCTGACCCGCTTCTCTGCTAGACATTTCCACCTGGACGCCCAGCGGGTACTTGGAACTCAGTGTGTTCAAAGCCAAGATCTCCACTTTTTCCTGTGCCTGTCCCTCATCTGGTATTTCTGACTTTCAGGAATGGCACCACGAGCAATGTGGCACTGGAACCAAAAACCTGGGAGTCAGTCCACTCCCCTCCCCTCCAAGGCTATTCCATTGAGCTCTTTAAAATAGCTCTAGTCTAAGCCAGGCGTGGTGGCGCACGCCTGGAATCCCAGTTCTTGGGAGGCTGAAACAGGAGAGTCGCAGATTCAAAGCCAGCCTCAGCAACTTAGTGAGACCCTACTTCCAAATAAAAAATAAAAGAGGTGGGGGTGTAGTTCAGAGGTAGAACACTCCTGGGTTCAATCACCAGCACTACCAAAAAAAAAAAAAAAAGGAAAGGGCTGGGGATGCCGCTTGGAGGTAGAATGCCCCTGGGGATATAGCTCAGTGGTAGAGCACCCCAGGTTCAATCCCAGTATCACTAAAAAAGAGAGCTGGTCTCTGAGAAGGGGAGAGACCTTGAAATAAATCTAATGAATAAAACAAACAAATATAAAATAGCATATCTCTAGTCTGTCTCACCCTCCTGTTCCCACGCAGTTGCCCTACTCGGGCCCTTATATCTCTTGCCCGGTCTACGCAGTTGTTCCCCAACCCTGCAGACACCAATGTCAATTGGCTCCAGACCCCAATTCCTTATCCCTGAGAATATCGCAGGGACCTTTCTAAAACACAAAACTGCTAGCATCTCTCACAAATGCTTCATTGACTTCCCGGGACTTGCCACGATGAAGTCCAAGTTCAGCGGCACAGCACCACGAGGCCTCCAGAATCTGCCCTGAGTCACTGCCCACCATCATCAGCTTGTGCCTGCCCTTACGCCCTTCACTCCAGCCCTGCCTAGCATGTGGTGGTCCCCAGGAAGCTGGGACAAGCGTCTGTGTTGATGTTACCCCACACCCTCCGTACCCTTGTCCACACAGACGGGCCCCTGCCTGTTTTCCAAAACTCTTTGCAATCATTCCTTCTTATTGAAACCATTCGTGGATGCCCTTTCAGGTGGAACTGATCATTCTCTGGACTGTGTTCCCACCACAAGCAGCTGCAGTCCTCTTTTGGCACCTACAGTGACTTCTGATGCCTGTTGACGTGACTTATTTTACTGTCAGGCCATAAAGCCCTGCTGGACAGAGATCAAAGCCCTGGCCAGTGCCCCTGACCCCCACACATTTCAGTGACTGAGTAAATTCATTGCTTGGACAAGGATTGTGAAGAGCTTCAAGGGCTGTGCATTTATAGCTGCCATTTCTTGAGTGTGTACTATCTAAGTGTCTTTATGTGTGCCCCATTTAATTCTCCAACCACACATAATAGGGGTACTATATTATTATTATCCCCATTTTACTGGGGCCAACAGAAAATAAGTAGCTTGTCCAGGATCACAGAGCTAGAAAGTGGTCAGAACTTGAACCCTGCTCTTTCTAATCCCAAATCAACTCTGCTGTCATGCCTCTGCCTCAGTAAATCAAATCCTTGAGGAAGAATGAAATATTTACAGCTGAGCCAGGTATGGTGGGGCATGCTTGTAACCCAAGTACTTGGGAGGCTGAGATAGGAGGCTCCCAGGTTCAAGGCCAGCCTCAGCAACTTGGTGAGGCCCTTTGCAACTTAGTGAGACCTTGTCTCAAAATAAAAGATTAGAATCAGGCTGCAAATGTAGCTCGGAGGCAAAATGTCCCTGGGTTCCATCCCCAGTACCACAAAAAGGAAACAGTTACAGCTGTTCACAAAGCTCAGTTTCTAGAGTCTTATGGGAAACCAGGATATACAACCCAGCAGTGGAGGAATTCTCAATACTACCCTAAAGAGAGGAGAGGCCCTAGCTGGTCCAGATGTTGGCTGTTTGCAGAGGGTTTTTCAAGGGTATTTGAGGCTAGGATTAAACAACAGTCACTGAAAATGAGTTGCAGTTTATCTCTTGTATGTGTTACCTTTCAGGAAAAGCCCATAGAGCCGTTTGGTGGTGCGTATTAACTTCTCTTCCTAATTCACCCTCCCAGACTTGATTCTGGTCTTTGCAATCTCTTTAAAAGGGCATTGTTTCATGATGTACCATACAAGTCAACCCTGCCTTGCCAGTGCTTCTTCCATCACTAAAAGCTATAACAAGTTAGACCCCGCCTGGTGCAAATGCAGCAAGCTCTGGGTGTGGACGACATGGTTGAATTTGAAAACTCCAGTACAGTAAAAGTCATAACTTCAGGAAAGGCAGATTGCTAACCTGGAATCTGAAGTGGTTTTCTTCCTCCTGAATGAGCCAGGAAGCTATTCAAAGTATGTTTGTGATCTGCTTATCACTCCCGACCTTGCCCTTCTCGTCCAGGTATGCCAAGAGCTGTAGCTTGTGTATGTACTGAAGGACTTCTGAAATGAAATCTGTACACCAACGAATGTTGTCATCACTCTGCTGTCACTGCACTTTCATTTTAGATGGCTTTCTTGATAGCTGAAATTATTGGCATTTTTTTAACTCAGCGTATCATTGTATTTAATATAACACAGTAGCCCCTCTATATCCACAGGGACTATATTCTACAACCCCGGTAGATGCCTGAAACCACAAAGATTTCCAAACCCTATATACTTACGTTTTTTTTTTTTTTTAATGCATATATACCAGTGATAGTTCGATTAGATTAAATTAGGCACAGTAAAAGATTCACAGTAAAACTAATACTAAAATAGAACAGTTGTAATAATATACCATAATTAAGTGGCCAGCATTACTATTTTTGCACTTGGACCATTACTAAGTAGATGAGGGTAACTTGAATACAAGCACTGTTGATATGATAGCTAAGTTGGCTACTAAGTGATAGTGGGCTGAGTACGGTGGTAGATACCTGTAATCCCAGTACTTGTGAGGCTGAGACAGGAGCATCACAGGTTCAAGGCCTGCCTCAGCAATTTAGCATGACCCTCATCAACTCAGTGTGACCTTGTTTCAAAATAAAAAATAAAAAGACCTGGGGGGTGTAGGAGATAAAATAACCCTGGGTTCAACCCTCAATATCAAAAAAAAAAAAAAAAACAATAAGCAACTAAGTGACGAGTGGGTGAGTAGCATATACCGCGTGGATACTCTGGACGAGGACTCTCCATGTCTTGGGCAGGAAGGAGCGAGACAGGGCAAGATTTCATCCTGCTATGCAGGATAGCATATGATTTAGAACTTGTGAATTGCTTATTTCTGGAATTTTCCATTTAATATTTCTGAACCACATTGAGGGTGGGTAAGTGAAACCATGGAAAGAGAAACCACAGATAAAAGGGGGCCACACTTAAGGATGGGGACATGTTCTGAGCAATGGGTCGCTGGGCAGTTTTATCATCTGACATCACAGAGTGTACGTACACGAACTAAGATACCGTTAGGCAGTATAACCTCAGGGGAGCCCCATGTGTGCTCTGTTGTTGGCCAACGTGGTGTATAGTGCATGACTGTATTTAAAATACATATTACTAAAAGGCCTTTGGGGTCAGAAAGATTTTTAAAACTCCTTCCAAGGGCTGGAGATGTTGGTAAAGTGACTGCCTAGCCTGTGCACAGCCCTGGGTTTGATCCCCAGCAATGAAAAAAAAAAGCAAACTCCCTCCCCTCCTCCCATACTTTTATTAAACAATGTAAATATGTGAATACCATAAAATTTCCTGAGATGAACAAAATTCTCTATTAGTACTAATACTCTGAATTTAATTTTGCTTATTGATTGTGACTTAGTAAGGCAAAGAGTTAAGGGCTGGGGATGTAGTTAAGTGGTAGAGTGCTTGCCTAGCATATGCAAAGTCCTGAATTCCGAGAAGGAGGAAGAGGACCGAAACTAGCACTTATCAGCATTTATGGTGTGTTGGGCATTGTATTAGACAACTAATCTACAACATTTAATCCTCTTTGTAAACTCAAGGCAGGTACTATGATCTCCATCCAGCCAAAAGGACTCTGCGGCTCCCAAGGGCTGAACCCCACAGCTGTCGGTCCCACAGCCAGTCCCCTCCTTCTCAAGTACTGTTCTCTACAAATTCCAATCAATTTGATGTAGAGCAGGACATTGTACTGACTCAGCTCTGCCACTCCTTTTCAAGACCCATTTCCCAGCTCCGTGCCCTCCATAGGTAGGCCCAACTTTAACTTTGCTGCTTTAAAATGCCCCAGCAGCGATGTGAAGGGTCCTTACGGGGGCAGGGAATGGCATTCTCTGCCCAGGGCTCCTTGGTCTCAACTGAAACCTTTGGCAGGCTCAGGCTGAAGCAGAAAAAATTAGGTGGAGGGAAAGTGAGGAGGTACTTACCCAGATAGCTGGAATCAGATAGAAAGTCTTAAGGACATAGAAAAAAATGCCAGTAAACTCCTCCAGGAAGTCAGAACAGGGAGAAATTATGCTCGGCTTACAGGAGAAGAGAGGGTTTGGAATGTTTTAGGAGGAAATGGCATTGCTCAGAGCCTTGGCCTTGAAGGATGGGGGAAAGTTCATGTCGAGCAAAGAGGAAATTGTGTGAACAAAGACACAACAGAGGCAGGAAAGTGAGGCCATTGGTGGGAAGTGGGCCTAGCAGTGCTGTCCCAGCAACAACTGCATATTACTCTGCAGACACCCTCATGGCTCAGCTGTCTGGAATCAGATAAAGCACATCCCATGACCAAGTGCTTTACAATCATCTATTGCCCAGGAGTCGTCTTTCAAATGGGATGGCAAATCTGGAAATTCTCCCTTTCAAATGGTATCGTAGACATGCATAAAAGTGGTCAAGTTAACTAATGTTGATTTTAAGATCCTGTTTGCTTTTGCTCTTGCAGAAGGAAACTCCACTTGCCAACGCTGCCTTCTGGGCAGCGAGGAGGGGGAACCTGGCCCTGCTGAAGCTGCTGTTGAACAGCGGTCGAGTGGATGTGGACTGCAGAGACAGTGTATGGAGAGCTGCATGCCTGGAGCATCGCTTTACAGTGCTGTCTGAGTATTGGTTCACGTGTCTGCTTGCTTTATCCATCTCAAAAAGTCCTATGTAAGCTTAGCATGGTGGTGCACGCCTGTAATCCCAGTACTTGTGAGGCTGAGACAGGAGGATCGCAGGTTGAAAGGCAGCCTCAGCAACTCCCCAAGACCCTTTTTCAAAATGAAAAAATAAAATAGGGCTGGGGAGTATAGCTCAGAGGTAGTATGTCCCTGGGTTCAATCCCCAGTACCACCTTTAAAAAAAAGAAAGAAGTCTTAAGTATAGTGGTGAACTTAAAACTATACAAAGGAAAGACAGAAAGGAAACAGTTACATGCATAAAACAGAAGGTGGCCACCGCAGAGAAGGAGGGAGTCACTAGGAGGCAGCATTGGCAGGTTCCAAGAAAAGGCAGCTTGGTGAAAGAATTGAGAGAGAGATCATTTAGAGCACACCTGGGCTCCTGAGGGCAAGGGAGTTCTGTTTGTTTCTTACAAGGATGAGAAAATGAAAAATGGAAGCCTCCACCCAGGCTCCTACTATTTCTTTGCCTTTTGTAAACAAAAAGGCATGAATTGGCAAGTAGAAAGGGGGAAAATGGAAAAACTGATATTACCGCCCACTGACAGATCCCACCTAGAGAGGCCTTCCCCTCCCCCGCTCACTCGCTCGCTCGAGGGCCTGGTTTCTCCTTCTCAGCACGACTTCTCCGTGTCTCTGGGGACAAGGAGGACTTCGGATAGGAAGATGATTTTAGTGTTTGGATCAAAATGTTTTCCAAAGAGCCTTATTGTTTTCCTGGAAACAGGGCAGGCTGTGCCAGCTTTTATTGCGCAAATGTGGTAAGTCTACCCCCAGCCCCAGAGTGAAAAAGTAGAGTTTGCTCTGGTTGCGCCTCTGGGGCTCCGGGCAGGAGAGCTTTGGTTTGCACCTTCTGCAGCTGGCTGTGTGTCAGAGTCTGATGGACCATATGAACTATCCTGGCAGCCTCCCTTCCCTCTGGCTTCTAGTTGGTTTTGGCCAATGGGAGCACTGGCGAAAGTCAGAGGGGGGAGGGGAGGGTGGTCAGAGCCCGTGTGCCCTCCCCGTTCTGTCTGCCTGTGGTGTCTCACCATCTGGGAGCCCTTCCCTTCCCTTTCCCTCCATCACTCTGGCTTGGCTGGTCATGGAGCCCACTGCTACTAGCTCCCAGAACTCCCCTGTTCTTTTTAGTTTCCAACACCCAAGCCACAGCTTTAAAAATAGTCTCTTTATTAAACTTCCTTCCAATTATCCCGATTTGAATGTACCATCTGTTTCTTGCCAGAAGCCAGACAGATGGGGTTCTGGGCCTCTGTGAACGGCCCATCCTGTTCTCACTTGGGTCTCACGGGCCCGTTCCTACCCTGCACTAGTCAACCCTATCGTGGCCAGGGTACAGTAGTCGATGACCATTGTTCCTCTTTTCGTCCAGGCTACCCCTGTGGCTTCCTCCCGACTTGTGGCCTCTCAAAGCCACCCCGCTGCACCCCACTCTGAGCCTTCCCAGTGCTGAGGTCATCTGCCCTCCACATTCTCACTGGGCTCACACTCTGTCTGCCGGGGGACCAGCAGCTACTTTGGTCACATGAGTAGATATTAATATGTGTGTAGATTACTTCTCCTTGTCTAAAATTTTAAAAAGTCATTTCATCACATTTCTGGAGAAATGATTCCTTAACCCAGTCATGTGTCTTAACAACGGCCATTTCAGTCTTCTTGCTGTCATGAAGGGGCCTCTCAGGTTGGTGGTGACTAAGGGCCAGGGAGGTGTGTGGAAACAGTGCAGGCCTTTGTTGCTCTGGGAACGTCCTGGCTAAGCTTCTGCCTTCTCCAGGTGCCACCTGAGCCTGGATCTGGATTTTAGGGTGCTTTCTTATCATGACTGATCTCTAGGCTAGTCCTGGCCTGGCTTCCGGGGCAAGCCTCAGGATCACCTAGGAAGCCCGTAAGAACCATTAAAATGCAAGGAGAGAGCTGGGTGTGGTGGCGCATGCTTGTAATCCCAGCATTTGGGAGGCTGAGACCGGAGGATCCGGGTTCCCGGCCAGCCTCAGCTACCTAGTGAGGCCCTCTGCAATTTAGTGAGACCCTGTTTCAAAATAAAGAATAAAAAATAGGGCTGAGGGTATAGCTCGGAGGTAGTATGCCCCTGAGTTCAATCCCCAGTAACACAAGAAAAAAAAAAAAAAAAAAAAAGAATCCAAGGAGAGACCATTGGGGCTTGGTTGGGAATTTTACTTTACCTGAAGTAGACTATGTTCGATTTTTCCCCACAAACAGTATTGTAAAAAACAAATATTTTAAGCCGGGCGTGGTGGCGCACGCTTGTAATCCCAGCATTCAGGAGGCTGAGACCGGAGGATCCGGGTTCGCGGCCAGCCTCAGCTACCTAGTGAGGCACTCCGCAACTTAGTGAGACCCTGTTTCAAAATAAAGAATAAAAAAATAGGGCTGGAGGTGTAGCTCGGAGGTAGAATGCCCCTGAGTTCAATCCCCAGTACCGCCAAAAAAAAAAAAAAAATTTATCTCTAGGGCAACTGTACACCAAAAGCTTTAATTTGCTACTATTCAATTTTTATTCCTTGATGAATGTTGTCTTTATGTGATGTTTACATTTTCTGCTTTGCTCTTCTCTCTGATACATATTTAGCATAAGAGTGTACAATCAAAAAGTTCTTTAACCTTTTTATTTTTCATTTTACATTTTTTCTTTATTATCATTATTATTATTATTATTTGTGTGTGGTGTGTGTGTGTGTGTGTGTGTGTGTGTGTGTGTGTATTTTACTGGGGATTGAATTCAGGGGCATTCTACCTTCAAACCCCCAAACCTTTTTTTTATTTTTTGTTTGGAAACAGGGTCTTACTAGGTTGCTGAGAGTCTTGCTAAATTGCTGAGGCTATCATCAAACCCACTCATGAGGGGAAAACCCTCTGGACTCAATCACTTCTCAAAAGGCCCACCTCTCAATACCACCACAGTAAGGGTTAGATTTCAACGTGAAGTTTGGAGGAACACTTTTTTTTTTTGGCACTGAGGATAGAACCCGGAGGCATTCTACCTCTGATTTTATTTCTTATTTGGAAACAGAGTCTCACTAGGTTGCTAAGTTACCGAGGCTGGCTTTGAACCTGTGATCCTCCTGTCTCAGCCTTTCAAGTACTGAGATTGCAAGTATATGCCATCATGCCCAGCTGAAGGGACACATTTGGATCATATCACCAAGGGTTCATCTACTGAGACCTAAAAGTTCTTCACATTCAAGCGGAAGTTAGTAATACAAAGCTTGCCCTCCAGTCTTAGAGAATACAAAAGAAGGAGTGCAACTAAATATGGATGGCACAGCCTTCTTAAAGGCCTCATATCCACATGCTATAGGTGGTCACACAGGGTAGAAGTATCATAGAGCACTACTGTGACGTCATCAGCTTTTCTCAACTGTACTGTACTTTCCATATGAAGAAAACAAGACTTTCCTAAAACTAGCATGGTCATTCACAGGCATCATCAAAAAACAGATGATGACCTAATATTTACTGAACTTAATCATAATATTATTTTAGTATCTAACACTTAGTGAACTAGTGTCTGACATTACTATGCCAACCCCATTGTCTAAATCATCTTTACTAATTTAATTTAATTAGGCAGATACTTTTTTATTCCCTCTTCTTACAGATAATGAAAATGAGACTTTGAAAGTTTTCATAAAGTGCTCAAGATCATGGTATTGATGACAACTCAATCATACTGACTTCCTTCAAAATCCCACAGATGGAAATAACATCTAGACTCTAAAATTCATTTAATTACCCTGGACCTAGCGATTTCCTCACATGAATACTGTCCTTGTTATCCATTCCTGGGAGGCAGGTTGCTAAGTTAAACTACAAAAGCCCACTTCCCTTGGAAGGGCCCATATCACATGTATACTTCCAGTCCTTGAACCCTTTTTTCTTACTTTTCTTCCCTAAGCATATGTTCTACTCCTGAGCTACAACTCCAGCCCCCAGTCCTTGAATCTGATAGCTGGAAGAGACCTTGATGACCATCCCTTCCAACCCCTCATTTTAAGATGAAATAAATGCGTCCTAGCAATTGTAAGCAACTGCCCAGATTATACTATTGTTTGTTTGTTTGTTTGTTTGTTTGTTTTGAAACTAGGGATTGAACCCAGGGGGATTCTACCTCTAAGCTACACCTCCAGCCCTTTTAATTTTTTATTTTTGAAACAGGGTCTCATTAGCTTGCTGAGAGTTTTGCTAAGTTGCTGAAGCTGTCCTTGAACCTGCAATCCTCCTGTCTCAGCCTCCCAAGTACTAGGAATACAGGTGTACACCACCAAGCCAGCCTATACTGTAGTTTGATGACAGAGGTAGGCCTATCTCCCACAGTCCCCTGACTCTAAACTCTATACTCTCAGTTCATTCATCTTTACCTGAATCATTTTAAAATTAAATACTTTTAAATACAAGTTTAAAATTATAATTAAAATAAATTTAAATTTTTAAAAAAGATTTCCAAATACAGAAAACCAACTGTTACAATTTAACTCATTTTTGCATAAATAGCAGTGTTTAGCTCAAGAATCATTTATTATGAATCATAAAATGGAAACATTACATCACTACTGCCTTAAGATACAATAATTATGGTTCACTTGGACTGCGATTCTGAAAGTAATAGAAGTGAATGTGATTTGTAAATAGCAAATTCCAACCTCAGCAATTTGTTGCTTTGCTTTTCCCCATCCAGTCTGCATTATGGAATTATTCACGAGGCACTTTTATCACTGCAGAAAATTTTGCACTCAGATGTGTTCTGGGTAGAGACCTGACTTCTCTGCAGTCTCTTCTCTAGGACTCCTCTTTCTGGCATCACAAGGGCCTAACTGTTCATCTGTCTCTCCTCCACCAGAATGGGACCACACTTCTCATGGTGGCCTCCTATGCTGGCCACATAGACTGCGTGAGGGAGCTAGTTCTGCAAGGAGCAGACATCAACCTCCAGAGAGAGGTAGGTCCCTTGTGCTTATGAACAAAAATGACCAGGTCAAGATCTGAAGTCTTTAGAATAGTGAATTGGTAGAGAGGACAAGAGTCGTCATTGCTTTTCTCCTACATTAAAACACATTGCAAGATGGGTGTGGTGGCACATGCCTGTAATCCCAGTAGCAACTTAGTGAGATTCTTAGTGACCTAGAAAGACCCTGTTTCAAAACAAAAAATAAAAAGGGCTGTGGGTGTAGCTCAGAGGTAGAATGTCTCTGGGTTGAGCTGGGCATGGTGGCACATGCTTGTAATCCCAGTACTTGGGAGGCTAAGGCAGGAGTATCACAGATTCAAAGCCAACCTCATCAACTTATCGAGGCTCTCAGCAACCTAGTGAGACCCTGTTTCCAAATAAGAAATAAAATTGGGCTAGTGGTATAGCTTGGAGGTATAATGCCTCTGGGTTCAATACCTAGTACCACACATACACCAAAAAATGCAGTTTAGTGTGCCTAAAATAAGGTCTAGGAATGGATCATCGTTGAACACATCTGAGGCAACTGCAATTAGCCCATTTTGTGTTGCTATAACAGAATAGATGCCAGAAACTTTATAAAGAAAGATTTATTTAGCACAGAGTTTTCGAAGCTGAAAGTCTAAGGTCAGTGGACCCATCTGTGTGGCCTTTGGTGTGGGCCCCCCTGGCTGCATCACAACATGGTGGAGAGGAGGAAGGGGGAAAAGAAACGGCAGCATGTCAAAGAGAGTGAGCACGTGAGGTAGCTTCAGTTTATGACAACCCACTCTCATGAGAACCAGCTCATTCCATGAGGCCAGCATTAATCCTTTCCAAGATGGGATCTATCAATGACCTAATTACCCTCCACTAGTCCTGCCTCTTAAAGGCCCCACCACCTCGACACTGCCACGCTGGAGACCAGGCTTTCAGCACATGGAACTTTGGAGGCCATACTTGAACCATGTCGAACCCACAGCAATAACCAAATCTCTCACCACATTCCTTAAACACTAATACATGTTGTCTCAGGTGTCCATCAGGTCTTCCTTCTTCCCTTGTGATGAGATGCTATAGGATTTTCTATAGATCATTATATTTTTAGTCACCAACCTATTCATAATGAAGCTCACTTGCTAAGACATCCCAATCAGCCTCACTAAGTGATGTTTTCAAAGGACTTTTCTGCCTGGCCATGTTATTAAATAAGCTCCCCCCAAAAATCCGTGTGGGTGAACATTCAACTAAAATGTGAACCCATGCCCACACTTCACTCAAGGGAAATCCTGGTAGTTTGGTCTCACCAGAGAATCCATTCTTGGTCCAATCTAGAAAAGAGTACGAAGGCTGGGATATTTGAACATACTTTGGGGTTCAGGTATTAGCAGGTTCTCCGTATTTCCAAGTTGACCTAGGACCTGACATAAACTACTGCTTACGGGAACATGTGCTCTGGACATCCTGCGTGGATCTGACCCTTCAGTTCACAGACTCGAGCCTGAGATGGGCATCCTGGGCAGGCCTTGAACTGGACTGGGTACTTGGTTTTCCTTGATCAGGCTATCCCAAGATCTGCTTTCCAGTTGTTTCACATTCTGGACCACCATACCTAAGTGGAACAATAAGACATTCAAGCAGGTCTAAGGGCTGTGTTGAGAGTTCCAAGAATCAGACAGACATCCCTCCTGGCACTCTCTGGATGTTGGAGATTTTAGCTGTGGACCATGAAAGAGCAACACTTGACTGGCAGAATCAGGGGTCTGGTCCCCTGCAGCACTGATTCAGCAAGGCTGGTCTGTTGAGAGGAACAGTGCAGCAAATTCAATCTTCTCACAGATTCTTTTGAGCAATTTCCATAACACTAGATCATTGTTTTAGGCCAATTTTCATGTTGGCACTTTTTTCCTCTCTAGGATGAAAATATTTGGACCCATTTAGAATTATAGTTTAAAATTACCCTCATTTAAAAAAAAAGCCCTCCTTGTTTTGCAATCCCTGTTTATTATAGCTTTAAAGCAAAGACAGATTTTCTCTAATGAAAACAATATGGTCCAGATCGGCTTACTCTAAAACTTTATCCTAAAGAGCAGGTCCAACATGCACAGTCCCTTTAGGACAACTGAGAGAAGCAGTTGGATTTCTAGCCAATATATGGCTTTTCATGTTTTTACATTTATGTTTGGTTCCAATGGCCCAACTAATCTTGGAGATGAAAACTCTTGCACACTGAGAATGCCAAAGCACACTGTTTAAACTGTGAGGCCCAACTGATGATGCTCTGTAAGAGAATTCTGAATTCTCTTGAATTTCCTGAGATCATGCCAATCTGGGCAACAGAAATGCTAAGCCAAGAGGAGACCCCAGCCTCACTCGCCTGTTTTGGAAGCCAGATGAGAGTGCCTGGCAGTGCTTTGCGACTTAGTCTTACCACATATTTATACTCTGGTCCATGCTAATACATTTAAAAAATCAGAATATTTGTTTCCTGAATAAGTACCTGTCATTGTTTTCTCAGCTGGCTGTCTGGGTACGCAGAGCTTGCTAGAGAGACAGACTGGAAGCTGACAGTCCTCAAGACCATCGCTATAGAGAATCAGTAATCACGGTTGATCATAACTCACAGGCACAGGAACTGCAAATGCAGTTGGCGTGAAGCCCTGGGTTTCAAATAGTAAAGTACACACATTCAAAACCTTAATGTGAAATTCCAGACTGACGTCTAGGTCCCATCGTCTCTGGATTGCTATGTTTTTGTACGTACTGATTAATAATATATGTTCCAAAATTGGCTCAAACTGCTGTCATTATGATTTTTAATTGATGTTTCAAAAAGCTTACTGAAAAAACCTTTCTTTTAGAGAAACAACTCCCTGCTGGGCGTGGTGGTGCACACCTGTAATCCCAGTACTTGGGAGACTGAGACAGGAGGATTGCAAATCCACAGCCAGCCTCAGCAGCTGAGTGAGGCCCTCTGCAACTTAGTGAGACCCTGCTTCAAAATAAAATAGGGTTAGGGCTGTAGCTCAGAAGTAGACCACCCCTGGGTTCAATCTCCATTACCACAAAAGAAAAAGAACTCCCAGAAAGGACCCTTGTAGACTCTAAAATTGAATATTAAGAAGGTGAGAGTTTTCCAACTCTGCCCAACTTTTTCCTTCAGACCCCTTCATACACTTCCTGGAATCCAGTGTCTCCCACTGTCAGAAAGCCTTGGGAGGGGGCTTCCCATTTGTGTCTGTGGGAACCAAGGAGAAAACCGCTCGTTATTGCAGGCAGAAGGGCTCAGCGCAGGGTCGTGTCGCCCGCTCCTCCTGGGGCACAGCTGGAGGGAGAGGGATCTGTCTGGGAAGGTGTTAATGTTCTGTCTGAGTGGTGGGCCTTAGACACGCGTGCACACACACACACATGCACACACACACACACGCGCGCGTGCAGGCATGCATGCACACACAGGCCCTCAGGAACAATCACAGAGTGATCAGTGCAGTCCTGAGGGCTGCCTCTCCTCAGCCTTGCACACCTGAGGCAGAACCTACCACTTGCACAGCTCCGGGAAAGCTGTGGAAAGAGGGTTTCTTTTCACTGTGCCTGGGAAGGTGCAGTGTTGGCTTCATTGCAAGCTCAAAGTGTGAAAGTGAGGAGCATCTTTTTACATTTCTATTGGCGTAATGTAACTATACATCATAGTGAGACCCAAAGTGATACCAGCATACACACACCCATCACTTGGTGTTTCCTTCCCTCCAGTTACTGAAGAGCATCTTTATAGGAGAAAATGTGTCTTGCCCACGAGTGTGGCTGGTGACTTTGATGTGACAGTGATTTCAATTCCAGTCTTTGAGTAGGCTTATAAAAGTGGCGGGGAAGGAAGAATTCTAAAAGCTATGTCTCAGAATATCATGATTGGTTGTGAATGTGAAGTCAGGCTGTTTGTTATTAATATGTCCAATTTTAAATTTAATTTTAATTTTAATTTTTTGCAATGGGGACTTGCTATGTTGCCCAGGCTGGCCTCAATTCCTGGTCTCAAATGATCCTCCCACTTCAGCCTCCTAAGTAGCTGGGACTACAGATGCACACTACCATACCCAGTTCCCAAGATGTCCAATTTTTTAAAAATATTTTTTCATTGGCACATTATAATTACACATAATAGTGGAGTTCATTTTTATACTAACATGTCCAATTTTGAGGACTATTTTGAGCCCGTATCAGTCTGAGCTCCAACTGGAGAAGTTTTGGGGTGAATTATTTAGGTTCTTTTTTTGCATTGATAGCTTTCTTCTCTAGAGCATCGAATCTTGTAACCAGAATTCTTCCCTGTACCAATGAATGCTAGTGTTCCCCAAACACTACATCAAACACACTAGTTTCCTGTGGCTGCTGTAACAAATCACACTGTACCCAGTGGCTTAGAATAACCAGAACTCGCTTGCTCACAGATCTGGAGACTAAAGTCCAAAATCAAAGTGTGGGTGGGACGTACCTTCCCTGGAGGCTCGGGGGGGGGGGGGGG
>PVLC010006927.1:0-31061 GCA_004027655.1 Graphiurus murinus
TACTGGGAATTGAACTCAGGGGCGTTCTACCTCCGAGCTATACCCCCAGCCCTATATTTTTTATTCTTTATTTTTGAAACCGAGTCTCACTAAGTTGCGGAGTGCCTCACTAGGTAGCTGAGGCTGGCCGCGAACCCAGATCCTCTGGTCTCAGCCTCCCGAATGCTGGGATTACAAGCGTGCGCCACCACGCCCGGCTTAGATTTTCTATTTTATTGTTTATTCTTGTTAAACTATAAGACTAAAATCCATCTTTTAAGAAATTTCTTAGGCTGGGCGTGGTGGCGCACCCTTGTAATCCCAGCATTCGGGAGGCTGAGACCGGAGAATCCGGGTTCGCGGCCAGCCTCAGCTACCTAGTGAGGCACTCCGCAACTTAGTGAGACCCAGTTTCAAAATAAAGAATAAAAAATAGGGCTGGGGGTATAGCTCGGAGGTAGAACGCCCCTGAGTTCAATCCCCAGTACCGGAAAAAAAAAAAAAAAAAAAGAAATTTCTTTAGTTTTTATTGTTAAATTGTAATTATATATATTGTAATTACTGTTACCTATAGCCATCCTACCATGCAACAGCACAGCCGAACTTCTTGCTCCTATAGAACTAGAATTTTAGTACCCATCAATTGGCCTTTCCCCATCCCTCCCCAGATCTCCTATTATCCCTATTTCTGGTAGCCATCATTCTACTCTCAACTTCTATGAAACTGACATTTTTAAATTCCATATGAGATCATGCAGTACTTTGTCTTTTTGTGCCTGGCTTGCTTCATTTGTTGATCTCTACTTCTGTCCATGTTGTCACAAATAATAGGATTTTATTCTTTTTTATGGCTGAATGATATTCCGGTGTGCTGTGTACCACATTTTCTTTTTATTTCTTTTTGCTATACTGAGGATTGAACCCACATGCTAGGCAAGCACTCTACCACTATATATCCCAAGCCCTTTTTTAAATTATATTTTTATTTTGAGACAAGGTCTTGCTAAATTGCCCATATTGGTCTCCAACTTGTAATCCTCCTGCAGTAGCTTCCTGAGTAGCTAGGATTACAGGTGTGCTCCTCTGGCTTTTTGTTTTTAATTGTGCACTTGCCCAGAGAATGTATATTCTATGTTGAGTATAGAATTCTAAGTATGTTCTGATTGCTCATTTTGAGATTATATGTGCATATGTATATATATTTCCTTTTATGTGTGCATAATTTCCTGTCACCTATGGCATATATCATATATATACTTGGACTTAAATTTTATTATTAAGATCATTCACTGTCCAGCTGTCTTTGGGATTATAGTTACCTGATGTATTCTTCCTTCCATCCTTTATTTTCAACCTTTTTATGTGCTTTTATCGTGACCTTCCTACGTTCCTGGTCTCCAAGTAATCACTGGTCTGCTTTCTGTTGCTACAGATTAATATGCATTTTCTAAAGTTTATAAAAATGAAATGATACATTTTACACCCTTTTGGGAAAGGGAATAATTTTACTCAGCATAATTATTTTGAGATGAATCCAAGTTGCATATATCAAATTTATTCCTTTTACTGCTTAGTAATATTCCATTATATTTACCATAAACACAATTTATGCTGATAGACATTTGAGTTTTTCCCTCATTATAGTTTAATTTGTATTTCCCTAATGACGTGTGTGTGGGGGGGGTACTGAGGATTGAACTTAGGGGAGTTCTATCTCTGAGCTATACTACCAGCCCAATTTTATTTTTTATATTGAAACAGGGTCTTGCTAAGTTGCTGAGGCTGGTCTTGAACCTGTAATCCTCTTGTTTCAGCCTCCCCAGTACCGGGATTACAAGCGTGCGCCACCAGGCCCAGCTTAATATGAATATTGAATTTCTTAAGTTCTTTATGTATTCTGGATTTAAGTCCTTTATCAGATATGAGACTCACAATGTTTTCTTTTTCTCATAGCCTGTGCCTTCTCTTTTCATGGTCTCTTTCAAAGCCTAGGAATTAATTTTGATGATGTCTAGTTTATCATTTTTTTTTATATAAATCATGCTTTTAGTGTTCTATGAAACCTTTTGCTTTTTCTTTTTAAGAAATGTTTGAAGCCGGGCGTGGTGGCGCACACTTGTAATCCCAGCATTCAGGAGGCTGAGACCGGAGGATCCGCATTCACGGCCAGCCTCAGCTACCAGTGAGGCACTCCGCAACTTAGTGAGACCCGGTTTCAAAATAAAGAATAAAAAAATAGGACTGGGGTTATAGCTTGGAGGTAGAATGCCTCTGAGTTCCATCCCCAGTATGAAAAAAAAAGAAGAAATGTTTGAGCCGTGTGTGGTGGCGCACGCTTGTAATCCCAGTACTTGGGAGGCTGAGACCAGAGGATCCAGGTTCTCGGCCAGCCTCAGCTGCTCAGTGAGGCACTCCGCAATTTAGTGAGACCCTGTTTCAGAATAAAGAATAAAAAATAGGACTGGGGGTGTAGCTTAGAGGCAGACTGCCTCTGAGTTCCATCCCCAGTACCGCAAAAAAAAAAAAAAGAAAAGAAATGTTGAAGCTGGGCATGGTAGCACATGCTTGTAATCCCAGTACTTGGGAGGCTGAGACAGGAGGATCACAGGTTCATAGCCAGCCTCAGCTACTTAGAGTGAGGCCCTTTGCAACTTAGTGAGACCCTGTTTCAAAATAAAGAATAAAAAATAGGGCTGGGAGTATAGCTCAGAGGTAGAATGCCCCTGGGTTCAATCCCCAGTTCCAAAAAAAAGAAAAGAAATGTTTTCTTTCTGAAATTTTCTTCTCCCTTATTGTGCTGGCAGTCTTTAGTACAATGTTAAGTATTTCTTCTAATGTTTCACCACTAGTTTGTTGGGATTTTGGTTATATACCCTTTATCAGAATAAAAAAGTTTCCTTCTATTCCTTCTGTTCTTTAAAAAGGATACAGAATTTTATCCAATGTTTTTTCTGCATCTATTGAAGTAATCATATGTTTTTTCTCCTTTAAGTTTTAATGTAGTAAGTTACATTCATGGTTTTAAGTTAAATTTTATTTTTGAGATAAAATTCACATAACAATATTCAACATTCTAGCCAATTCAGTAGACAGTTCAGTGGTTTTTAGTATATTCCCAGTGTTGTGCAACTGTTACCACTAGTTTCAGAACTTTTTTTTTTTTAACTATTAAGCTGGTCTTTCATTCCTGGGATTAACTGAACTTAATCATGTGTATATTCTTTCCTCAATACATTACTGAATTTGTACAGAATTAGTCCTTGTAGGAGTTTTCACTGTAATGAACTTGTGTCTCTGTTTTATTGGTTCTTTTCAGCATCTCTGGAAGCTGATGGTAGAGGAATCAGATCTACTGGGTCAGCTGAAGGTAATAACTTGGAGATTCTTTTGGTTTTTAACATAATGCTGATGGGCAGAGGCTTACATCCTCTAACCTTTCCCAAGAGCAGTGCTTGCCTGTACCCAGACTTTCACAGTGGACTCATTTGTCTCAAGTGATCCCAAAAACACCTTATGCTAAGATTTGGAAGTTTACTTTCTTTTGGCATAATATGTTGCTATTGCATAAATATCAACCACTAACCAGTCATCGAGATATGAAGAACTACTTG
Organism: Graphiurus murinus; assembly: GCA_004027655.1. Classification (NCBI taxonomy): domain Eukaryota; kingdom Metazoa; phylum Chordata; class Mammalia; order Rodentia; family Gliridae; genus Graphiurus; species Graphiurus murinus. The sequence continues at coordinate 3,591 of PVLC010006927.1, forward strand.
GTATGCCTCTTTCAAATGCCTATATCTTTCAGACTGATAAGATTAGAAAGTATATGTGTAATTCCCTCAGGATAGCAAAAACCTCCTGGCCCTGCTTTACTGAATTGTAAACTGAAATTCTTTCCTCAGATCATTAAAGACTTTTACCTTCTTGGACGAGGAGAATTGTTTCAGGCCTTCATTGACACAGCTCAACACATGTTAAAAACACCACCCACTGCAGTAACCGAGCATGGTAATTGCCCTGTGGCCGTGAGAGTGACCAGCTTACTGAAGTTGCAGGGTATTTCTTGGCTGCTGCTGCTGCTTTTAGGCTTGTGCCACATATGAGCAGCCTGGTGAGTTACAGAGCAGTGCTTCCAAAGATGGAAGGGCCTGTCAGGTAGGCTTCATGCTGAGGTCATTAGGAGCCCTGTCACCTTGCCCTGTGACCCTTCCTGGAGGAGTTGGTGCAGGCCTTCAAACCAGGTATTTCATCTCATCAGATTATAGCATTTCTCTCTTACTGTGACTTGGAGTATTGTATTAGAACTCTTTAGGTTGTGAATGATGAAAACCTAACCTAAGTTAGCATAGTTAGAGAAGAAGGAATTATATCTAAAGCTTCAGTGGAGAGTGGTATAACTGGGCCTTACAACTGAAAGTAGGGACTTAGATACTGTCAGGATTTCTGTCTTTTTACCATATCTTGTCTGTGTCTCTTGTACACTCTGACGACATTCCAGAACTATTGGGAACATGTTTCGTAGTATCCACTATGGAAGGAACCAAAGCTGGTCTCTTAGTAGCAAGTTAAAGAATTCTAGGGAAAGGGTTTGGATTGGCCCAGCCCATATCACATGCCTGTCTCTGAATCAAAGAGGTAGACAGTAGGATAAGCCTAGTTCAGCAGCATGTCCACCCCTGACCAATTAATGGCCATTCCATACAGACTAAATGAAGAGAGTAAAGATCAGCGCAAAAAAAATGGTCTTTTTTCTAACTCAGTAAGAAATGTCCACTGTACTTACAAAGTACATTTTTAGTTGCAAATATCAGAAAACCTGATTCAAACTCACTTTAAAAAAAAAGAATATATTGATTCTTTTTTTTCTGAAAAAATTACTTTTTTATAAGAAAAACATACAGCAAAAACAGAGCTGGAAGGTGGTAAGGATAGAAGATAGGGAAAGATGTAACCATCAAGTAAGCCACCCAAACATAGATGGCTTCCTGTTACAGAGGAGTGAGATTTGGCCCTTAACCTCATCTGCCTTTCCTAATTCAAAGAATCTTGTACATAGTAGGACTGAGCCCAGGGGCCCTGTTTTTCAGTCTTCCTTTCCTGGGATTTGGAAAAGCTTGTATGGTTCTCAGAATTTCAAGATACAGAAGAGACTATGGAGAAGAGGGGAAAGATGTTATTGCCTTTTGTACCAGTGCCTTGTCCATGCCTGTGGAGCTGTCCTTAGCCCCATCCCTCAGTGTTTGTTGATGCCAAAGAGACGAACCCCGTGGAACTGTGGTAACTTAGGCAGCAGTACACTGAGCAGTGAGGCAGTGTTGATGAGGAAGGAGCAGCAGCATATTTTGTGTAGAAGCTGGCCAGGAGGTAGAGTATAATAGGAGAGATGCTAAGGAACTTGCGGGAAGAGTAAAGTGGAGCCCGTAGTCCGTCTGCTCCCAGTGTGTCAGTTATGGACGACGTTGGTCAAGGCCCAGACATCAAGAATGCTGAAGAAGGGGATGCTGAGGAGATGCTTGGTAGCAGTCCTACCAAGATGACGTAGGCCAGCCAGATGCCCCGGCTATTCATCACTCGAGTGTTGGGGTTGACTTCACCGTGTGCCACCCCCACATTCCTCCTGCCAGCTTCAGGAGCACCTTGGTCTTGGGGTGCAGCGCTTGCTCCTACATCTGTGATCTCCCAATATATTGATTCTTAAAACTGAAAAGCTCAAGCCGGGTGTGGTGGTGCACGCTTGTAATCCCAGTACTTGGGAGGCTGAGACAGGAGGATTGAAGGTTCACGCCCAGCCTCAACAACTTGTAAGGCCCTCCACAGCTTAGTGAAACCCTGTTTCAAAATAAAGAATAAAATAGAGCTGGGGATGTAGCTCAGAAGTAGAATGCCCCAGGGTTCTATCCTCAGTACTGCAAAAAAATTAAGAAAAAAAATCTGAAAAGCTCAGGTGTGATGGGTTTAGGTAAAGTTTGGTCCAGTAGTTCATATGCTGTCTTTAGTGCTTAGTCTCCTTCCATCTGTCACCTCTGCCTTTCTTCTCAGGTCCATTCTGAATGGTAGCAAGATAGTCTCAGTCAAGTTTATATCCTCCTAAGTACCTGTTTATCTTGAAAAAAGAGCCACAATCTTTTAGGGTCTGAGTAGAGCCTCTGGATTGGGTCATATTCATATTCCTAATCAAAATAGTATAGCAAGGCAGATTATTACCCATTTGATCATGCCTGGCTCACCTACCTACCTAGAGTCAGGTATTGCCAAGCTGACTGGAACACATGAACCCTCTTGGGCAGGGATGATTCTCAGGGTTCTATCATTAAGAAGACAAGAAGGAATGAGTGCTGGTCAGACCAAAGCAATAGACGTCCATGCATCCTGCTGGTAGCTTTGCTGTCAGCTCTTGTGTTTTTTCTTGCAGATGTGAACGTGGCCTTTCAACAGTCAGCGCACAAAGTATTGCTGGACGATGACAACCTTCTCCCTCTGTTGCACTTGACAATTGAGTATCATGGAAAGGAGCACAAAGGTTCACCATTCTTTCTTGCTTCCTTTCTGCTTCTTCTGGTCACCATCCATTTTCCCATCTCTACTTCTGTCTGCCTCCCCAGAAATAATTTTGGAGCTTAGAAATCATCTAGTCCTGGGCTCTAAGTGTAAAACGAAGAAGTGGTGCTATTTGTGATCTGACAATGATTGATATGTCATAAATGTCTATGTAACCCTGTTGTACTCAAGAAATGTATAAAAAATCCGTGCTAAAAAAATTAATTAATTAATTAAAATTTAAAAAAAAATCATCTAGTCCAGTACCCCAATTTTGTACAGGAGAAAAGGGAAGTCCAGAAAGATTAAGTGAAATGCCCGGCGCATGTTTTTTGTTTTTTTGTTTTGGGTTTGTTTGTTTGGTCATACTGCTAGAATAGTCCCTGTTTATTTCCAGCCTCCAGACTTTTAAACTTTGTTGGGTTTTTTGTTGTTGTTCTTTGCAGTGCTGGCAATTGAACTGGGGCCTTGTGCATGCTAGGCAAGCCCTCTACCACCACACCACATCTGTACCCAGCCTCCAGACTTTAATGCTGAAAAAAGAATCTCTAAGAGAGCTCCCAAGAGAACCTCACACATAAATTTCCTTGCCCTCTGGCCTTTACGTCTCCTTTATGTTATGACATGCATATTCCAGTGATTTCTCACTTCATGAATATAATTCACCTCAGTAAGTCTGACTCTAGTTTAACCAAGTTGTCATTTCTTTTCCTGATCATAGCAGATGCTACTCAGGCAAGAGAAGGGCCTTCTCGAGAAACTTCGCCCCGGGAAGCCCCTGCATCTGGCTGGGCAGCCCTAGGTCTTTCCTACAAAGTACAATGGCCTCTACACATTCTTTTCACCCCAGCTGTCCTGGAAAAGTGAGTATTTCTGAGTTTCTCACAGGTAAATATTGCCCACCTTACTTCCAAGGGAAGACATAAGCAAGACGAGAGTTGGTGGGAGCAAGACAGCCACCCAACTAGTTCTTAAGAATGAGAGAGGCTGGCTGAGCACAGTGGTGCACACTTGGAATACCAGTATTGGGAGGCTCAGACAGGAGAATTGCAGGTTTGAAGCCAGTGTGTAGTAACTTAGCATGACCCTGTTTCAAAATAAGAAGTAAAATAGGGTTGGGGATGTAGCTCAGATATATAGAACACTCTTGGGTTCAATCCCCAGTACCACAAAAGAAAAGAAAAAGTAGAATTTTTTTTGGTAGTAGGATTGAACCCAGAGGCATTCTACCTTCAAGCTACACCCCTAGCCTGATTGTACTTATTTGGAAACAGGGTCTAGCTAGATTGGTGAAAATCTCACTACTTGCTGAGACTGTCCTCGAACCTGCGATCCTTCTGTCTCAGCCTCCCAAGTATAGGGATTACAAGCATGTGCCATTACACTTGGCTATAACAGTTTGGTTTTTTTTGTTTTGTTTTTTTAACTGAATGGAATTGGAATGTCTTCTACAAGCCTGCCAATGAACAAGTAAATGTCACACTTCCACTAGGACCCAGAAGCTCTGCCCATGAGTCTTCTCAGTACCAGGCCTCAGCATTAAGCATTTAGCCCCCAAGCTTGCTGGGAGCCAGAAGTCTGCTCCCACTAAGCTTCAGGGACATAAAATTAGAATCATCAGCTGAATGTGGTGGTGCACGCTTGTAATCCCAGTACTTGGGAGGCTGAGACAAGAGGATCACAGGTTTGAGGACAGCCTCAGCAAGTAGTGAGACTCTCAGCAACCTAGCAAGACCCTCTTTCAAAATAAAAATAAAATAGGGCTGGGGGTAGCTCAGAGGTAGAATGCCGCTGGGTTCAATCCTCAGTTCCACACACAAAAAGGAATCATAATCCTTGGTTCATATACACTCTTATTAGTGCATGCAAGACTCCACTGGCCTGCCTGCCTGCCCACACACACGCACACATCACCAAACCCCTTAACCAGCACTGAATTAGAACACTGATGATAATGTTCCTCTACTAACCTGGTCCTTCCAGTCCTATCCTCTTGATTCCCCCAACCCAAAGTGACTTCATATTATAAACTCCATATTTTCTTCCCTTTTTCTATAGTTTTCTAACATTCCTATATATATCCCCCCAAAAGTTTTTTTTTAATTTTACTTGTTTTAAGGGTTAAGAGGCTGTTAATGTTATCTTTTGCAGTTTACTTTCTCTGTTCAAAATCATATTGCCAAGAGTCATCTTATTGTGTTGTATAGCTGAACTTCATTCACTTTGACTGCTATATAATATTTCATTATATGAAGAAGCCACAGTGTATTTGTCCACATAATCAGCCATTCTTTCCTCCCTGCTTTTTTGGGGAAAAGGTGTCTGTTGTGTGGAGGGGCATGGGGTAAAGTCTGTATCTTGAATAACCTGATGTTTCTGTCCTAGGTACAATGTTGTTTTCAAGTACTTGCTGAGTGTGCGCCGGGTCCAAGCTGAACTGCAGCACTGCTGGGCCCTACAGATGCAGCGCAAGCACCTGAAGTCCAACCAGACTGATGCAGTCAAGTGGCGCCTGAGAAACCACATGGCATTCCTGGTGGATAATCTTCAGTACTATCTCCAGGTGTGTTCTGAGGGATGAGAAGGAAGGAGTATGAGAAAAGTCTAGGAGGTTAGCAGGAGGTATTGAAGAGGGTCTACAATTCTGTATTTGGTAAAACACTGGGAGTTGAGAAAATTCAGGGGTTCTATCACTAGGCATGGGTCTTCAAGGCATTTTAGAGGAAATTGGAAATACACAGATAAAGGGGAATAAGGAGTTAGGATCTTTATCATCAGTGCATTACTCATTATTAACTGGTCCTAGTGTTTGCTAGAACTCCTGGAATCCTCTTAGGACTAAATCAGATCAGTCATTGGAGGGGATGTGACATGAGTGGGTTAGTTTGGGGCAGGGAGAGTGGTCTGCCAAGACATTGGGGTGGTTAAGAATTACACAAACAGCTTCCTTTAAGGCTGGGTGATGGGGTAGCTTTGGTCAGCCCCAAAATGGCTGATGAGTGGAGGAAAAGAATTTCTGGGTCTTCCTGACAGGTGTGCCAGGATGAAAAAAAAGTGCTTAGAATATGCAAGGTGCTAAAAATTGTTTGTGTAACTGTCTATCAGGTAGATGTGCTTGAATCTCAGTTCTCACAGCTGCTTCATCAGATCAATTCTACCAGAGACTTTGAAAGCATCCGATTGGCTCATGACCACTTCCTAAGCAATTTGCTGGCTCAGTCCTTTATCTTGTTGAAACCTGTAAGTAGGCCAGTTGGTCTCTTTAGACTGCTTCTAGCACTCAGTGTTCTCTTAGGTACCTTGAGTTGACAGGACATAAAATTATTAGTAAGCACTTGTCCAACTTCATTTTAAAACAGTCTTAACAAGTTATAAAGCAAAACTAAAAGGGAATGTTAAAAGGGAATTGAAATATCTTTGAATTTCTGTAATATTCTATCATAGGATATGGTGAACAGTTGTGGGTAAAAGAATTACGTATTTAACCCTTATAAGGGAGGATTTTTAAAAATTCACAAATCTTTTGACATTACAGAAATGCCAGTGAAAACCAGAGTGTACTTTCTTAGAAATCTATTGTACCAGGACCAACTAGTCATTTGAAAGTTCTTTTCACAGACAACCAGAGTAGTGTCTGTCTCTATGTCCATCTTTTAATTGGTACTTGGGATTGAACTCAGGAACATTCTACCTCCGAGCTACACTCCCAGCCCTATTTTAGTTTTATTTTGAAACATTCTCGCTAGGTTGATGAGTCTCTCAATACTTACTGAGACTGTCCTGGAACCTGTGAGCCTTCTTTCTCAGTCTCCCAAGTACTGGAATTATAAGTGTGCACCACCATGCCTGGCTCTATATATATGTAGTACATCTTTCAGTACATATACGTATCACCTTTAAAGCAGTTTTTCTCAATCTTGGCTGCACAATCATCTGGGTCCTTTAAGAAACCTAGGACCCAGAGCACTTATATTAAAATCCCTGGAGTGGAACCCAGACACAGTTTTTTTTTTTTTTTTTTTGCGGTACTGGGGATTGAACTCAGGGGCATTCTACCTCCGAGGTACACCCCCAGCCCCTTTTTATTCTTTATTTTGAAACAGAGTCTCACTGAGTTGCGGAGTGCCTCACTAGGTAGCTGAGGCTGGCCGCGAACCCGGATCCTCCGGTCTCAGCCTCCCGAATGCTGGGATTACAAGCGTGTGCCACCATGCCCAGCTGACACAGTTATTTTTTAAAGCTCACAAGCTGGTTCCAATTCCAGGATAAAAAGCCAGAAGACTAAAATGACCTCTTGTAGTTTCTAGTATAATTGTCACACTTTTATAGATGCCACTCCAAAGTGTTCTGTGAACTTCAAACAACCAAAACCACTGTGCTAGGGAGAACCTGTCCTTGCAAGGCATGGATGCATCTTTGGGGAAAAGCAGAGTATGAGAGCAGGTTGTCATCATTAAATATTTATTGAGTGCTTACTGTATGCAAGGCACTGGGGATACAAAGAGGTATAAGTCATGGCTCTGCCCTTAAGGAGCTCACAATCTAGTTGGATTAACAAGACATATATTCATACAAAGGTCAGTAACAACACAGGTGGCCTGAATAATTGCCACGTGAACAGTACAGGTAATACAGCAGAGAAATGAGGGCTCACTAAAGGCTACAGCAGGGAAGGAAGGAGCGCTTCAGTTGGAATGGGGCTTGACCTGGTATTAAAGAGAATATCCCAGACACAGGGAACACCACTCAGAGCTCACAGGTAGGAACACACTCTGTGGGTCTAGGAATTGACTAGTGTAACATGGCTAGCATGGAGGTTTTGTGCAGGGGGAGAAGTCTTTCCTGAGGTAAGCTATGGGAGGTCAGCTGTTAGATTGTCTTCCCATAGCTTTCACTTCACACATGTATCTTACATCTTTTCCTAATGCCAACACTGTTCTGTGTAGGTGTTTCACTGCCTGAATGAAATTCTAGATCTCTGTCATAGTTTTTGTTCGCTGGTGAGTCAGAACCTAGGCCCACTGGATGAGCGTGGAGCTGCCCAGCTGAGCATTCTCGTGAAGGTGAGTGCCTGGCAATTGGAAGGGTACAGCCCTGCCCAAAGGACAGCTGTGGTTTTGCCCAAGGAGAACCCACAATCTTTTCCTCTGAGTCAATAGAGCATTTCCTTATTACATACACACAGAAATAACAAGGTACACAGATAAAAATGTTGCTTGGTATCAGTTGATTTTTGAAGTAGATGATTAATATGCTCTCTCACAGTTCAGCCCACCAAGTGTGCATTGGCTTTGTGCTCACGTTTTCACAACCTACTTCCTTCCTTCTTTGAACTAATTTCCTGTATCTCACTGAGATTATGACTATCTGCCTGATGCAAAAACAGGCTCTCCCAACTCGTGTATGACAGAATGTATTAATTTGAAATGAGCTGCTAAATTCCTATTAACAAGAAAATACTTTCACAGGAAATCATGCATTGTATGAACTTGGTACTAAGATGTCCAGTCATTTTAGGAGCTAACAGAAATGAGAATACAGGAAGACTAGGCGTCTCTGCAGAATTTTGAGCAAGGAACTCCCCGACCCCAGCACTCCACATGCAGAGCTTGGACCAGAATCAGTAAACGATTTTAAGGGTATAACAGCTTGAGTCCTTCTCTCTACAGGGCTTTAGCCGCCAGTCTTCACTCCTGTTCAAGATTCTCTCCAGTGTTCGCAATCATCAGATCAACTCAGACTTGGCTCAACTGTTGTTACGACTGGATTATAACAAATACTACACTCAGGCTGGGGGAACTCTGGGCAGGTAGGCACAACTCATGGGGAACTTAGTAGACTTCTGTGCGTGGCTTTTGAATGAATGAGTTGTAGAATTCCAGAGTTAGAAGAAAATGTTAGCCATCATCTATAAACACCTTCATTTTATAAACAAGACTATAATATATGGGTGCTGTCTGACACCATTTTTAATAATTTTAATGAAAATCATTTTCCAGCAAAAAATATCATCATAGTAACATCCCAAGATACTTTCCAGTGAGGGGGGTTTCAAGTCCTTTGCAAGCTGTGTCTTGCTCTGCTGGGAGGCAGCTTGACTTCTACTCCGGGTTTGTTTTTTTGTGTGTTTTTTTTTTTTTTTTTGCGATACTGGGGATTGAACCCAGGGGGGGCATTCTACCTCCGAGCTACACCCCCAGTCCTATTTTTCATTCTTTATTTTGAAACAGGGTCTCACTAAGTTGCAGAGAGGCTCACTAGGTAGCTGAGGCTGGCCGTGAACCCGGATCCTCCAGTCTCAGCCTCCCAAGTACTGGGATTACAAGCGTGCGCCACCACACCCGGCTTCTACTCTGGTTTTGATGTGAATTAGCTGTGTAGCCATAGACAGGCACTGTGCTTTGATCGCCTCCAATTTTACATCTGTGAAAGGAGGAGACCCCTCCTTCTGACTCTAAAAAAAAATCTAACAGTGAGATTCATTGGTAGTTGGCTTCTAAGAGGTCTGTGTCATTCCCATTCAGAAAAGCACTTCATTCCCCCGATCACCTTCTCCCTAAGATGTTTCTAAGAAGGGTTTTTATCTAGAACCCAGGTTGCCCTGATTCATATTTCTTTGAAGACAATCTTGGGAAAACATAGTATATAATGAGGCTGTTTTTCTTTTGTAGTTTTGGAATGTGAAAACTTCTGGTTCATGAACTGAAATAACAACCAATCCTACCCTATTCCCACGTCTGTAACAGAAGACTCACGCAAACATCCCGTTCTCTAGCCTCTCAACTAGACGTCTGCAGCCTAGCCAGAGGGGTTCACCTTTTCTCCAGAAGCAATCCAGAGGAAGGCAAGGAGAACCTGTTGTGTCAGCCAGCGCTCCCATGTGAGGGCTCTGGTCCTTTGTTGAGCATTTGCCATGTGCCTAGGTACTGCTCAAGGTATGAGAAACAGCAATAAACAAGAGACCAGAAAGTTAAATATTTTGTGGTTCTTCTAAAAAAAAGGTATTATGTTTATAATAGATCAACTGCTGGATGTTTTCTACCACTAAGTAAGGCTTTCCTTCTCCCTGTACCAAGTAGTTTATACCTATGCAAATTATCTTTCTTCCTTCAGAAATTTATGATTAAGAGGCTGCCACCCTTACGGATCTTCAAAAACCTATGAATCTGAAGAATTTTGCCAGTTAGTTCCAATTCTTTTAGACAGGTAAAGGGCAATACTAGCTAATAACAATATTTTTAAAGTGCCCCCCCCAAAAAAAGAAAAAGTCTTCGTGAAAAAACTGAGGTCAAGTTGTTAGAGTTTTACATATTGAAAATTGCAGGCCTATCTTAGACAAACCTAGGAACTGAAGCTTTCTGTTATGACCCATCCATCACTGGTAATCATTAGTGTTTCTATCAATGTGAACAAAATAAGTACTATTTAACTACTCCCTTGAAATTGGGAAAGTGCCATGTTGTAGCCTCAGTTTCTAGCACTGAAACTGGTCTTCATCTCTACATTTCCTACCACATGATGCCCTTAGTCTCTATGGTGTCTAGAGATGACCCTTCCACTGCTGCCTCCGAGCAGAGGCTGGCAAGCTACAGCCAGCTCCATGTTTTTGTAAAAAAAACTTTTTAAAAACACAGCCACACTTACTTGTTTACCTATTCTCTAGGTTGCTTTCCTCTCTCAGCAGAAGTGAGTAGTTGCCCACAAAGCATAATAGTTATTGTTTGGCTCTTTGTAGAAAAAAAATTGTTGACCTTTATTCAGAGAATGGAGAACACTAACAGGAATGATGCTGGGATAGGGAAGAAATAGTTTCCCACAACTGACAGCTATACTATTAGAGCTTTGACTATACAGCTGTCAGCATTTATCTTATAGAAAGTCATCCCATCAAGCTATGGTCCCTGTCTATTCATAGTAATATTCAGCTCGGGGGTGGGGCATAGGCCAACTGTCAGTGAGCTCAGCTCTAAAGAGAGAGACATCTTTAGAGTGTCTCCAGTTCCACTCAACTTTTGACACATTAATCCAGGCCCTCACCTACTTTAGAATCAAGTTTTTGGAAGCATACCATTTTAAACAGCCTGGGATAACTTTTTGACAACGATGCTACAGAATAAAGCCCACTCCTAAATTTTTATTTTCCTTGGCTAGGTGTCCTAAAGTGAACAAGCCTACTGAAAACCTCATAGAGAAGGTACTATGTTTGTTTTTTCATTTCTTCTGACATTAAGCTCAAAGAAATAGATGAAGAAATCCCAGTTACTACAACCAAAGAGATTCAACATTTATTTTATCATAAAAGTCCAGCAAATAAAACTATATACAACAAGATCCATGCAAAGAATCCAGTTACACACAAGACACATTTAAAACCTGGTTAAAACACAACTCCACAATAGTAGGGAATAAAACCAGTAAGACCAAGTATTTTTAGTGAGAAACATAATCGTGTTTGTATTTTGGATGCTGCTTGAATCCAATTCTCTCCCCAACAATGAGGCACTGGATCACCCACTCTTGTGACACCACAGGCAGCTGCAAAGCTTCAGCACACTTCAGCACTGAGGCTGGGCATGAGGGGTCTGTCACCACCACATCAAATACCCCTAAAGCAATATCTGCAAGGAGTAGGAGAAAGTGAAATGAAGAAAGGACACTTGATTTAGCACTTCAAGACAGAGGGGCCTTTTAGCCAGTGCATCCCAGTCTGCCCAAACTAAAGCCCTATTATGTCAAACACAGTGCTGCTGATCACAACCACAAGTATGTGCTGACCGTGCAGCAATGTTTAGCAGATACACCACTGGAAACCAGTGAAGCAGAAAGTGCCCCAATGCTTCACTCACGTTCACTCACCTCTTAAGATGGTACCTTTCTTGTCTTAGAAATATAGCTAAGGTCAGCCTACCAGGACTGGGACTTACACCACGTGGCTTAACAGACACGGGTCTACAGACATCAGAATCCCTGAGCGACAACAACACGTGCACTGGCCATTACCTTTGTTATGAGCACTTGAATGGTGCTGCTTCACAGAGGCTGCCCCCCCAGTCATGAGGATCTCAGACCAGAGCTCCAGGAAGTTCTGCTGTTGATCCGATACCAAGAGCACCTTCAGATTCTGGAACGGGTTTTCTCGGGGTTGCCTATGAAGAAGTCAGAGACACAGCCCTTTGGAATTGGAAGGGACCTTTATCCTGACAGATTATGTACATCCAAATCCAACCAATGGCCCTTCTGCAGAGGGACTCTTGTATATCTGAATGCTTTCAAAACTAATCCCTGTACATGATCACCCCCTGCCTTTGGAGAATGATGTGTCTTTGGGATCCTACCCTTCTGATTTCCATGACTGTCTAAGGGCTAGGAATAAGCCAAATCATGCTTCTGAGCCTGTTTCCCCACCCAATGCTAAAATTTAGTTCCCCTAAGAAGAATTTAATGGATGAAGTTACAACACACTCACGCAACATAACAGAGGAAAGATAATATGCTTTCTTGTTATGCATTTGCTGCTAAACACAAAGTTATAATTTGTCTCTCAGTTCAAATGTAATTATATTTAGAATTATATTGTAGTGACTCCAGAAAGATAAAATAATTTCTGAGCTTTTGTTAATGGTGTTAGTAGTAGTGCAAAAATACTACTATTGTTAAGGAAAACTCGATTCCATTGATGTATGTTGGTTTCTACACAATCCATAATCCTCCTACACAGTTTTTATATGTAGTTTTAGGTCTTACTGAAGTTTATATAATGGATTTGTTTTCCTTTAAATTATAAAATATCAGCTGGGTGTGGTGGCTCATGCTTGTATTCCCAGTATTTGGGAGGCTGAGACTGGAGGATCACAGGTTCACAGCCAGCCCCAGCAACTTAGTGAAGCCCTGTTTCAAAATAAAAAAATAGGGCTGAAGGTATAGCTCAGAGGTAGAATGCCCCTGTATTCAATCCCCAATACCACCACACACACACATATAAAAACACCTTGGAGGTTAAAATAAACAAACTTCCTGACCTTATAGGTTGGGAATATTGAATCTACATACAAATCCTTCCATACTGTTAACCGGCCAATAAGGAACTGAACTTTGAAAATAGGCTAGATGAACTACTGGAGTCATTTCACACCCACTCAATTCTGAGATTTATCCTACAGACATTCCAGTTTCTGCAAACATTTATTTTCTCACCTAGCTTCTTTTTCCAAAAGCTTGCTGCCTTCCTATCCATTCAGTTCTAGATGGGCTCTCAAATACTCACCAATCCAGAATTCTTTGCTCCTCAAGGCTGTATCCAGCTGGCAGCAGATAATTACGGTAGTTCTGGAGCTGGTTGGCATGACAGCTGTCATGGACCCAGACATGAGACACACAAGGAATCCCACTGGCAAGGCACAGGAAGTACTTCCGGGTTCGACAGTGCTGATCCGCAATTAGGAGACACTGGTAGGCTGTGTTACACTGGAAGAAAAGGAACAGAGTCCATAGGTCTGGTCATGCCTGTGGAAGGCTCCTGAACTGCAGCCCTAGTAAGCCATGGAGAGCAGATCTGAAGACTTCCAAGTACTATCCAAAATAAGATTTAATCTATCCTTGTGCTCAATGTTGCTTTGCTTTGCTTTTTTCTTTTCTTTTCTTTCTTTTTTTTTTTTTTTTGGTGTGTGTGTATGTGTGTGTGTGTGTGTGGTACTAGGGATTAAACCTAGGGGCATTCTAACCTCCATGCTACACCCCCAGCCCTGTTTTTATTCTTTATTTTGAAACAGGGTCTCACTAAGTTGCAGAGGGCCTCACTAAGCAACTGAGGCTGGCTTAGTGATCCTCCTGTCTCAGCCTCCCAAGTATTGGGATTACAAGCGTGCACCACCATGCCCGGCTTACAATGTTGCTTTCTGAAAGGCCCAAAATGCTTCCCTAGATATTCTCCTTGACTCACCTGCAGCTTCTTTTTTTTTTTTTTCTTGCAGTACTGGGGATGGAACCCAGGGGCATTCTACCTCCAAGCTATACCCCAGTCCTATTTTTTACTCTTTATTTTGAAACAGGGTCTCACTAAGTTGTGGAGTGCCTCACTAAGTAGCTGAGGCTGGCTGTGAACCCGGAACCTCCGGTTTCAGTCTTCCAAGTACTGCAAGTACAGGGATAACAAGCATGCGCCACCACGCCCAGCCTCACCTGTAGCTTTCTGAGGGCCTAAACCCTCAAGGCACTGCCAAACCCATGTACGTACTCAGCTTTTAGGCTAAGACTCAGCACTGTTGGTAGGGATTTCTACTAAACATAAATTTCAATATGTTTTTGTCCCAGCAACAGAGCCATAGCCATTAACTAACCCAAAGTTCTAATTTCTCTTCCTTGTATACAATAAAAATTCAGTTTTATGGCTACTTTATCCAACCTCTTGGACCCTATAAGGCCAAGTGGGTTTTTATCATTGCCACTCTAGATGGTTACACAAACCCCTCACCTGGGCTTCATTGAAATCTTCAAGGATATAGCCAGCTCCTGCTCGAAGCTGAGACTCTGTATACTGCTTGTTGAAAGGAGGAATTTCTAAAAATTCTATAAAAAAAAAAAAAAAAAAAACAGGATTAACAGTTACTGAATTGGTTAGTTTCCTATTTACTACTTTATGCCTGCCTCTCACTACCTCCCTTTCTACTCCCCAGCTGTCTCCACATCAGTGTATCCCCCAAAAGAGGTGAAGTGCTTCCCCCATGGGTAAGAAAGAGATCTATCTTGAAGCCTATAAAATGCTGCCAAAAGAAGGGACAAAAGGAGAGAGGACTGGCAAGAGGAGGAATGGAAGTAGGTCCTAGATGTAAAAACATCTACACACTAAGACTGGGTTGAGGACTGTTCATAGGAATGGACACACAACCATTTCCCACGCTGACGTATTCCAATTTGAGTAACCTTTACCATCAAGAAGTTCTTACATCTACCCTAAATCTTTCTTGCTGCAAACTAAACCCACTAATGTGGAGATGAAGAACAGCTGATCACTTTTTTATATACAGTAAAGCCTTCAAATTCCCACTTCAGACTATTCTAACTCCTTGTTCACTAAAACTCTGATAATGCAGAATATGCAGATCAAGTACAGTTTTAAATTTTGTAACTGAGTACATGAAGGTTAATTAGGAAATCCTATTTCAACCTTTTCATGGAAAACTATCTACCTTTGATGATCTTGAAGTACCTCAGGACACTGAACATCAATGACTGCTCTATAGTCTTGAGGGTGAAGAAGATATGAGAGATGAAGCTGAAGCTGTAATGACCCTAGGCAATTAGAAATTGCTTCTTTTGACCAAATATCTAATTTGAGCTTGTTTCTTGTCATCTGCTCCTCTCATATATAAATAACACATTAAAAAAGAAAGAAAGAAAAGCAAGACATTAGAGGTTTTAATTAGGAGTTCTCAGAAGTTCTAATTAACTAAAATTTTATCACAAAAAACCCCCAACCCAATAAAATTTAATGCCAGAGCCACGCCTTTTCCCCCTCATCCCCAGTGGTAAGACCTGGTAAAGTTGACCCCTTCCAAGATACCCCTTGGTGCCCTCCCTGCTTGCTGGAGCTGCTCAACTAATGTTCACATCCCACCCTAGGTCTCTGCATCTTTGTTTAGATCTGATTTGCCAAATGAAAGCCCAAACTAGAAACTCTAAGTAAAAAAAAATTCAGCTTTGTCATAACATTCTTTTCATAATGTATCATGTCACACAATCTTTAGCACCAAGTCTATGCTGAGTCACTGCTGACACCCTTCAATTCTTTTCAAGGCCTCTATTTTATGTCTGCTTAATCCAGGACTATTCCTTCACTATTTAAATTTTAACCCCCAGTCACAATACCTTATTTGTATAACTAAGTACTCTCCATTTAAGCAGTCTATTTCTCCAATTTTTCTCAATTTAGTTTGGATTCAGTTTACTTTTGAGGCATGAGTGCTCTGCCCAACTAGAAGCTAAAATGAAGAGGTTATTAATTCTACCATCTAGATCAAGGATGAAGATGTTAAATAAACAACTCCAGAGTCAGTGCCTGTGTCTAAGGATCCTTGATGTGTCACTTAACAAGACCAGGTACCATATTCCTAACTCATTAGTAAACAACATCTCGTAAGATGGACTTCAATATTTTACCAACCTCCTGTTAAAAACTGACATCTAAGAATTCCCACTTATCTATAACATCTATCACACAATTTTTTTTTTTAATTTTAAAAATTTTTTTTGCAGTACTGAGGATTGAACTCAGGGGCATTCTACCTCTGAGCTACACCTCCAGCCCTATTTTTTATTCTTTGTTTTGAAACAGGGTCTCACTAAGTTGTAGAGAGCCTTACAAGTAGCTGAGGCTCGCTGCAAACTTTTGATCCTCCTGTTTCAGCCTCCAAAGTACTGGGATTATAAGTGTACACCACCACCTGACTCACACATAATTTCTTAAAACTATAATTTGGCAGAGAGTTTTTTTCCTTTTCCTTTTCTTTTGTGTGTGTGTGTGTGTGTGTGTGTGTGTGTGTGTGTGTGTGTATGTGTGTGTGTGTGTGTTAATGAGGATGGAACTGAGGGCCTTGTGCATGCTTGGCAAGCTCTCTACCACTGAGCTACATCTGAGTTCTTTTTATTTAGAGACAGGATCTAAGTTGCTCAAGGGCTGGCCTCAAACTTGCAATCCTCCTGCCTTAGCCTCCTGAGTAGCTGGATTACAACAGGCATGCACTACCACACTGGGCACAGCAGCAGCTTGTTTTAGTACAGATGTCTCTAGCCTTCTTGAGATTGAGAGGCCCCTGAACATTCTCATATACCAAAAATACAAGATTCTTGTGCTATTGGGCATTGTCCAAGGATGAAGAACCAACATAAAGCAGAAACACTCAATGTAACCACACTATGTGAAATATGGAGATCTCTCTTTTTTTTTTTTTTTTTCAGTACTAGGGATTGAACTCAGGGGCATTCTACCTTCGAACTACACCCCTAGCCTATTTTATACTCTTTATCTTGAAACAGGGCCTCACTAAGTTGCAGAGGGCCTCACTAAGTAGCTGAGGCTGGCCTCGAACCAGATCCTCCAGCCTCGGCCTCCCAAATGCTGGGATTACAAGCGTGCGCCACCACGCCCGGCTTGGAGATCTCTTTTTTAAAAAACTGTCCAAAACTGGGCATGGTGGTGCACTCATGTAATCCCTGTACTTGGGAGGCTGAGACTGGAGGATCCCGGTTCGTGGTCAGCCTCAGCTATTAAGTGAGGCCCTCTTCAACTTAGTGAGACCCTGTTTCAAAATAAAGAATAAAAAATAGAGCTAGGGGTGTAGCTTAGAGGTAGAATGCCCCTGGGTTCAACCCCCAGTACAGCAAACAAACAAACAAACAAAAAGCTGTCCAAATCCTCTTCATTTGATTTTTGTGAATAGATTTATTAGGTCTCAGACAGGCACACAGAGTCTTAGGAAGTCAAGAAACAGCCTGCATCTCACACTAAAGTCAGCTTTCTTGACTATGCTGTGCCAAGTAATAAAACATCTGTAGAGTTGCCTAAGTCCTGACATAGGAAAAGACTAGGAATTTATTAAAGTAATATTGTGAAAGCAAACAAAATTGTTTTAATGCCATGATATACCTCTACGCAGAATCCTCAAGGAACTCCCCAAATATTTATGACCACAATAAAACTAAATTCTTGGCTAGGAAGCTACTCACATGCCTTATTTATCTCCCATTGTACCTATCTGAATTCTGTTTGACAAACTAGGCTTTGCATACACTTAATCCTCCACAATATCACACTTGTTCTTGCAGCCCAACTTCTCTGCCCCAGAGTATCTATACCTATAGCCTCTCTCTATCCACCTTCCAAATAGCATAAATCCTAATTTCAACTTCCTGATCGCTCTTCCCATATCCTTGTATATATCTCCACATGACTGCAGTTGCTGAGTAGTTTGAGCTACTTAAAAGAGTCATCCACACACCTAAAATGCCAACCATCACATATCTTCAGTGGTGCTATTCTGTGACAACCATATTCCCTAATTCAGATTCTCTCTTGGAAAACAAGACCATCAGTCAGGTCCATCATTCCATCTGGTCTTTTAGCCTTGACAGACACATCTGGATCCTGTTGTCAGTCAAGAAAGGTAGTTTATACATTTGTACCTACTCATTCTCTCCTAGATCACATACTTTTCAGAAAACTGAAACAAATTTTACTCAAACACAAAGTGACAACACAGAAACACAACTGCACAGATTCAGGTTATGATGATTGAGAAGTACAAGAGTTGAAAAGAAAGAAAAAGAACAAAAACAAAAACAAAAAACCGCCCTCACTCAAAAATAAAATGCTCTTGAAGAAAAAAAAAAAAAGTTGAAAAGGCCTAGAAGCTGTTTCTCTCAAATTACCTTGGGCCCCCACATTCCCAGTCTTACATTCCCAGTCTTCAGACCTTAAGAGGATACATGTCGTCACCCCCCCCACCACCACCATGTGGGTTTCCTCTAGCAGTTGTTTCTAAACACAAATAGGGAAGATGGCAGAGCATTCTGAAGCCTGCCTGACTTAAATGGTTGTAGGAAGGTAAAATGACCACTGGGTTCTAATACAAAATCTGCATTATGAACAAAAAAGCAATTATTTAATATCTCTTTCAGCTTGTTTCCTCACCTATAAAATGGATGATAACAATCTACAGCTCATCTGCCTACCAGGATTGTTTTGAGGAACCATGGAAAGGAATTCTGTAAAAACAGGCTATTAACCAAGAAGCAGGGTACAAATTAACTTTCCCTTCCTCAACCAAGATCCCAGTTACCACCTGCCCAGCCCTCTGCAGGGCCTCCCCTGGGGAACCAGTAACAGGTAAAGCGAATGGATGGAAAGGAAGAAAGTACAGGTGTCAGAGCCCCTGTGGCTTCCTAGGGCCTTACCTTCCTCTTCCTCACTGCTTCCTGTAGGACCATCTGGCAGTTTGGAGCGGCTGGATAGCTTGTCACTGGTTGTAGCCATGGTGAGGAGAAAGGCATAGCCCAGAAACAAGGTTTTGTTGAGAGGTAATGGCCCTCTCTGTTCCTCCAGGGCTGCAGGTTCGCCTGTGTTGTCTCCACTCTCACAGGGGCTCACGAACTCTCCAGCCCCCACTGCACCTGGGAGAGACAGCATAGTTACTAGACCGATACAGATGACTGCTTGGACAAAGGTCCTAGCACCGAGCATGACCTCATGGATAGGACACATCTTGATGGACTTTCTGAGCTATGACCTAAAGACCATTACTACAGCCAACTACTCTAAGTGGCAACATGGGACCAAATTTACAATGAAGAGAATTTTATATATTTAAATTTTACAGTCATAGCAATGTTTTCATAAGAGAAAATCAACTAGTATTGTTTTGGGGGTTTTGTTTTTGTTTTTGTCGTACTAGGGATTGAACCCAGAGGCATTCTACCTCAGAGCTACATCCCGAGCCCTTTTTAAATTTTTTATTTATTTCTTATTTTTTGGTTTTTGCGGTACTGGGGATTGAACTCAGGGGCATTCTACCTCCGAGCTATACCCCTAGCCCTATTTTTTATTCTTTATTTTGAAACAGGGTCTCACTAAGTTGCAGAGTACCTCACTAGGTAGCTGAGGCTGGCCAAGAACCTGGATCCTCCCGTCTCAGCCTCCCAAATGCTGGAATTACAAGCGTGTGCCACCACACCCGGCTTAATTTTTATTTTGAAATAGGGTCTTGCTAAGTTGCTGAGGCTGTCCTGGAACCTGTGATCTTCTTGTCTCAGCCTCCCAAGTATTGGGATTACAGGTGTGTGCCACCACATCTGGCTACTAGTATTGTTTTCACTTGTCAAGCCATCTGAAGAGGTGGTTCTAATAAAAACAAGTGTTTGGAGTCTTCAACCCATTTTCACTGCCCGGCGTGCTCACTTCC
Source organism: Graphiurus murinus (assembly GCA_004027655.1). Taxonomy (NCBI): domain Eukaryota; kingdom Metazoa; phylum Chordata; class Mammalia; order Rodentia; family Gliridae; genus Graphiurus; species Graphiurus murinus. The sequence continues at coordinate 23,307 of PVLC010006927.1, forward strand.
CTCAGGATATGTGATGTTTTGAAACAGCTTTGAGTGTGTTTGTGTGTATTTGTGTGTGTGTGTGTGTGTGTGTGTGTGTGACACTGGGGATTAAACCCAGGGAAGTTCTACCTCTGAGCTACACCTCCAGCCCTCTTTTATTTTTTAAGTTTGAAACAGGGTCTCACTAGGTTGCTCAAAGTCTTGCTACATTGTCAAGGCTGTCCTTGAATCTGTGATCCGCCCCCCCTCAGCCTCCCAAGTACTGTGATTACACGTGTGTGTGTGACCACACCCAACTGAATAAGCCTTTTAAAAAACAGAAACTAAAAACAACTATTTTATTACCAAGAACTAACCCCAGAAGATTCTCCCACCCCCAACTCTGACCCTCACCAGAATGGTGCAGAGAATACTTAATAATAAAGTGTTTTTACATGTAGATGAAACCACAACTGTCCTTGTTTCCCACACCTGGGTAGGTAAGTGAATCAGCCAGTCCATGACTCCTAGAACACCCATGCTGGAAGTGCCCCCAACACGTCTTGAGAAGAAAACAGATACCTGACCTGGAGAAGCTGCTTCGCGCATTCATTAGGAGGCTAAGATGACAGGCAGGTCATGCATGCCTCCCTAAAATAAAACCAGCAGCAAGAGAACAGTCTCAGAGGTAGTATGATGTCACATGTGCAAGGCTGGACTCTGAAGTCATGACTGCCCGAGTGTGAATCCTGGCTCATTTTGTCACCTTAGGAAAGTTAGCTAAGTTTTCTTCAACTGGAAAAAAAAAATCTAGCACCTATATTTCAAGCGATATGTGTGAAGCAATTAGATTCCACATGCTTCAATAAAGGTTAACTATTGTCATTGTTTCTTTTTTTTTTTTTTCAGTACTGGGGATTGAACTCAGGGGCATTCTACCTCCGAGCTATACCCCCAGCCCTGTTTTTTATTCTTTATTTTGAAACAGGGTCTCACTAAGTTGCGGAGAGCCTCACTAGGTAGCTGAGGCTAGCTGCGAACCCGGATCCTCAGGTCTCAGCCTCCCAAATGCTGGGATTACAGGTGTGAGCCACCATGTCCGGCTTTTGTCATTGTTTCTATATACCCTCAAACACAGCAGAGGTGCTGGGCAGACAGAAAGATGACACAACTCAAACAAGGGAAACAAAAGGAGCTCTGGTACCCGGGACATGGTAAGGACCAACACACAAGTTCATCAGGTGCTAGTCAGAGAGTCCCCTCAGTGCGAGACTGAGCACTTAACCTCTCTCTCCAGAACCAACAGCAGCTGGGGCTGGGTCACAACAATAACAGTAGAGATTGCACTCCTCCAGAACACTGAACAGGAGCCGCTGGGAAGGGGTTAATAGGAGGATAGTAGCTAGAGGAGACATAGACTGAGGTACAACCTCTCAACAGGAAATGTGAGAAAGCCTGAGCACAGGAGAGGACAGCAGAGCTTCCAGGAGACAGAAGATGGGGTAAAGAAATCTAAAAAAAAGCTCACCTGTTTTCTCCTTAAGATTCAGTACTCCTTTCTCTCTTAGAACCCACACAGGAATCAGTGCACACTTGTAATCTACAAGTCCTGGACTCCCACCTACCCCACTGGACTCTCCTTGAAGGATAAGGGAGTGGGGAACGCAATAAGCTGTCTCTGAGCACAACTTCTGGGCTTGTGGGACCCCAACACTGCAGCCAGGCAGAAGGACCACTGATGCATATTAGACTCCATCTTTTCAGCAGCTGATCCTGCATTCTGCCTCAGGCACAAGAAGTACTCACCAGGTTTCACAGTGGCAGACTTGCGGCCTCTCTTGGCAGGGGACCTTTCCTCTTCAGAAGTGATGAGTTTCCTTTTGCCTGAGGGAACGCCCGTGGAGGCACGAGGACTTTCTGTGGTCTTCCGGGTCGGGGTTGTGCTGCTGCTGCTGGAGGCAGTTGGGGTGGCAGGAGAGCTGATGTTACTGCGCCGTTTCCGCTTTCCTTCCACCAAATTATCTACAGTAGGAAAAGCCAAACATTGATCATACTCAGAGGCCTGAGGCCCTCGATTCCAAGAAGCTGGGCAAAAACTGGTTTAGATACCATAGTCCCTTCCCCACCTCCCATGGAGGAAAAAATACCTCTTTTTATTTTTATTTTTTCTGTGGTACTGGAGATTGAACCCAGGGGCATTCTAACTCCAAGCTACACTTCTAGGCCCATTTTATTTTTTATTTTGAAACAGGGTCTTGCTAGGTTACTGAGGGTCTCACTAAGTTGCTGAGGCTGGCTTAGAACCTGTGATCATCCTGTCTCAGCCTACCAAGTACTGAGATTACAGGCGTGTACCACCATGCCTGCTAGGAAGCCTCTTTTTTTAGGCTATTTTTATCATTGCCATGATTAAGATATGTCTTGTCTCCTGTAGAACTGAGGAGGCCAGAAAAATTGAGGACTTACTATTTGGTTCTGGGAAGGAAACAGTTAAGGTAGTACCTCTAGAAAATGGCAGCTTATCACCATCTGATAAGCCACATATAGGAATGAGTCAGAGAAACACTGATGACTCTAGAAACCACTCCTGTCTTTAAGCAGAGCAGGTCCCCACACAGGCAGTTGTTCGGAGGCAAAGGTCTTACCTAAGCTAATGTCTGCGGCCTTGGTGAGGGGTGTGACTGCTTCATATGGTCCAAGCCCATATTGCTCTCTCAGTCTATTTCCTTGCTCCAAAGACAGGATGACAGCCATTCGCTTGTACCATTTCCTTTGGCCTTCTTTTTCAATGCTGTAGTATAGCTCCCCAGACTCCTTCCTATGCCCTTTCACCACTCCTGGGCATAAAAACAGAAGCTTGATGTTGTCTTGTCTGCTTAGCACCCCTCAAGAGGGTTCTACAAAGCAGACCTGAGTCAGAGAATTCAGAGATCCAGTAGTGGACTGAATGTTAGCACAGAATTCCAGCTCTCAATTCCAAATGGTAATGACACTTTGGCTAAATGTAGCTACTACTCTAGGACTAGGACAAGGGAAGTTTCTCAACAGAAGGCAGTCTTTTAAAAAAATAAAAGCTTCCCAAGGCAGCTCTAGGGATTTTTAGTGGTTCAAATGGTTTCCCTGAAGCGGAATGTCACGTGGTTTCTTAACAATCCTATAACTTACTATGAACCTTTCTATCATGGTTTCTTTGGAGGCTGAGTGGTAAGTCTTAAAGTTGTAGTTGGAAAATGACATCATTCTAAGAGAAGAAATATGTATGTGTTTGTAAAAAACCAAATCAGAACAGATATAGAGCAAAAGAAAGGATAAAAACTAAATCCTGCTTCTTTTGCCTAATCTTTCCTCCCTATTAACTTTTTTGTTCTTGTTCTGATTCAGAATCTGAAGATAAGGCCATTAAGTTAGGAGGAACACAGTGTGGAGCATAAAAGGAAACAGGGTTAGAATTCAGCAGAACCTAGACTAGGCAGGTCTAAATTTGCTGTGTGATCTTCAGCAAGATCCATTTCCAATCATGTTACAAACACTTCTTTCCCTCTATCAATCAATAAACAATTTAGAGCACACATACAATACATATACAACATAAAGATAAAGCATTACTATTAATATTTTTTCACTTCTATAAAGAGAAAGGTCTATTTTGGTCTCCCTATTTAGCTTGTGCTTATGATACCCCACTCAGGAAAACAGTCCGAAGGAGAAAGGCCACAGACCCACTCTTTGTCCCCTTGCTTGTTATCTCTTAGCTTCAATCTCTTTCACTACTTTGTGATTTCAATTAAATCACAAAGACCACCTCAAAAGGACAAAGAAGCCAAGACCAAAAATACACTTATGAAGAACAATGACAACCAGAAGTAGTCTAGTGTTGACATTAACAGACTCAAAAAATGGAACACAAAATCCCGACCCCTTGCTTCCAAGATCTACTCTGGATACTGAACTATCTTTGTCTTAACAAGGAAGCACCATGCTTCAAACCAGGAAGTAGTTAATAACAGGCATGCAAACACAGCACTAACAACTTCTCCCTAAACTAAAATATCACATTGTATCTGCCTCACTCTCCTACTGAGTTTCTATCAAAGTTTAAAAGGCAGTGGTGAAAGCACAGAATGTGGAAAGGGAAAACCACTAACACTGGAAGTGGAGAAACCTGGCAAATACCAATTTAACTGGGGACAAAGATTAGCATCACCAGCGATGTCATGTAGATGTCACATACTCTTTTGGTCACCATATAATAGGATGGGAAGGGTGCTTCACCTCTGTGGCATTCTTTTAAAAACAAAAAACCCTTAACTCTAGTCTAATGAAAAACCATTAGACAAATCCAAATTCAGGGACAGTCTATAAAATATCTTGACCAAGACTTATCAAAACTGTCAAGGTCATAAAAAACAAAAGACAGAAATCGACACAAATCAGATGAGACCACAGGAAACATGATGGCTAAATGTAATTATGGCATCCTGGATTGTATCCTGGAATAGAAAAGGGACATCACAGAAAAACTGGTAAAATCCACATAGTCCAGAGTTTAGTTATTAGTAAGGAACCAATATTGGGTTTTGTTTTTGGTGCTGGAGATGGAACCCCAGGACATTCTACCTCTGAGCTACATCCCCAGCCCTATTTTATTTTTTATTTTTTTTATTTTTATTTTTATTTTTTTTCTTTGCGGTACTGGGGGTTGAACTCGGGGGCATTCTACCTCCGAGCTATACCCCCAGCCCTATATTTTATTCTTTATTTTGAAACCGAGTCTAAGTTGCGGAGTGCCTCACTAGGTAGCTGAGGCTGGCCGCGAACCCGGATCCTCCGGTCTCAGCCTCCCGAATGCTGGGATTACAAGTGTGCGCCACCACGCCCGGCTTTATTTTTTATTTTGAAACAGAGTCTTGCTAAGTTGCTGAGAGCCTCACTAAGTTTCTGAGGCTGACCATCAGTCTCCCTGTTTCTGCCTCTCAAGTACTGGGATTACAGGTGTGCACCACCACACCCGGCTCTGTTCTCATTTTATAGTTCTGACAAATGTACCATGGCCATTCTTTTTTTTTTTTTTTTTTTGGCAGTACTAGGGATTGAACCCAGGGGCATTCTACCTCTGAGCTACACCCTTGGCCCCATTTTTTATTCTTTAGTTTGAAACAGTCTTAGTTGTGGAGGTCCTCACTACTTGCTGATGCTGTGCTCAAACCTGTGATCCTCCTGTCTCAGCCTCCCAAGTACTGGGATTACAAATGTGTGCCACCATGCCCGGCTCTCCATGCTCATTCTTAAATAGAATAACACTAATAATAGAAAAAGCTGGGTGAGGGGCACAATGGAGCTCTCTGTACTAGCAGCATTCTATACCTTGCAAATTTTCTCTAAATTTAAAATTATCCCAAAGTAAAAAGTTTATTTAAAAAAATGAGCAATGAACAGAAAAGTCAGTGGCAAGAGTAGCCAGTTCAGTAGTAATGGAATCTGACTACATTTAGAGCCCCCCAAAAGTAGTAGGGCTGGAGGGAATATCTTGGTAATCACTGACAGTGTGGAGTACTAAGAGCCCAGAGCACAGTAAACCTCTACAGATCTGCTTCATTCATTACCTGCACTGAAATACTCATCCTCCGAGAGGGCTGTTACTTCAGTATCCAGTGGGATGGGGTCACACAAGAGAATGTCTTTGCCCAACACATCACACTCGTACCCATCATCAAAGAGCAATTTATACTTCCCAGCTCCAACATCTCGTGTGATTTTCCCAGAGTAAAAATAGCCATTGGATGACCACTTGGCTACAACACGGAGCCCTACAAAGCTGTTCCCTGGAGAGGAGGCATCTAAGCCATCGGAAGAGCCAGCAGCAGCCTGGAAAGGGATCTCTGGAGAATCACTACGACGCAAAGTGCTAGCACCCCCATCTGCTCGTCTGGTGGAGTCTGGCACACGGGGCGCAATTCGGGTGAAGGATTTATCATCTGGTGACATGCTGGGTGAAATGTCCTCTATGCCCAATGAGCCAGGAACAACTGTTTCTCTAAAGAAAGAAGAAATAGGAGGAGGCAGTAAGGATAAGAAGGCAGAAGTATGTATCCACCAATTTCTCACTCTTTTGTCCACAGTTCTCTGTGGCCCATTCTTTACTAACCCCATCACAGGCATGAGCCTGGTTTCTCAGGGGTCTCATTCTGATCCCTGCCCACTCCCCAGGTAGTATGGGCCCTTCTTCTCCCTCTTGATACCCCACATACTCTCTACTCCCATCTCTTCTCTCTACTCCCCTTATTTTCTGAACAAGTCATAGACTGTATCTCACACTACCCGGGTACCTGGTTCCAGTGGTCCGAGAAGGTGGGCGGCCCCTTCGCCCGCGCCCACGAGGTGTGACTGGAGCCTTCCCTCCCTGTCTGATGCCAAGGCCTGCATCACCATCCTCCTCACACACTGGCGTCCCTGTCTGACTGACCCCTTTTCTAGGACTAGAGAATGAAGACAGGTTAGTCTGAGAGTACCTGCTACTGAATCCTTTCTTTAAAGTCTTCCCATGGCCCTCCGACCAAATGCTAATCTACATGTAATAGGCCTCCATGGCAGCAGGAAGCTGGTTCCACCTCCACCACTGAAATCAACCAGGGACAGGGAGTATGGGGTAACTAACAAGTAAAGGACACCTTCTAGTATGAATGTCTACTCCCTCCTGAAAAGCTTCCTTCTGCTGCCCTCAAAAATAGCACACCCATTTCTGCCCTGTCTCCTCTTCTACTTCAGGCTCTGGATACCTGCAGAGGGTAACAGAAAGCTAGGAGATTCATCAAGTTTGGGGCCACTACCCCAAACTTCTGGTATTCCTAACCAAACTATGAGTAGGCTGCAGAACATAGGGATGGTAGGAGCATGTGCCAGCATTCCCAAATTCCCCTCATGTGTCTTCCTACATTTTTTCAGGGACTTCTTTGCCAATGTTACCCTCCCACAGAGCTCCTCCCACACCAACCCCAAATAGGAGAGGAATAAATGGGGAGGAAGAGAAGTTAATTGATCCTTAATCGAGGATGGGGACTTCCCATCACACCCGGTCATGTGATACTAGAATGTCTGTAACCCTGCCCTTGCTGTGAGACTCTCTCTGGAGATGCTGTCTGCACCTCAGTTTTCCTGGGCCGCCTCGGGAGCTGGGTAAGGCAAAATCTGCAGGCTCTGTCCCACTGTTTTTCCCTTTGAGAGGTCCAGCTCCTCTCCCTGAACTGCCACTGCTGTGCACGGCCGAGAGACTCCCACTTGATGTGCGGTGCAAACTGGATGCCTTGGAGGAGAAGGAGCTGATGTCCCCCAGGTCACCCGAGGAGCCCCCAGTCTGTGAAGGGGACACTTCGGTTTCACACTCCTGACATTCTACAATTGGCTCTTCAGTCTCCTGCAGAGAAATAAAAAATACAGAAGCTAAAAGAAACAATAACAAAATGTTAATGTGACAAATCCTTGAGAGGGCAAGAAATTTCAATTCAGAAGGTGGGAGTCAGGAGAGAACTTTCTGGAGTAACAGACATGTTCTGTATCTGTTTTGAGTAGTAGTTACACAAAATTGTCAAAAGTCCATAATCTCAGCTACTCAGGAGGCTGAGAAAGGAGGATCATAAGTTTGAGGCCAGCCTGGGCAACCTAGCAAGACCCTACATCAAAAAGACAAAAACAAAAAAAGTGTCAAAAGCCACTCAACACTTAGGACCTGTTCAATCTACTAGGAATAATATATGATATCTCAATAAAAAAATAAAGATAGAGCCGGGCGTGGTGGCA
>PVLC010006927.1:39745-66420 GCA_004027655.1 Graphiurus murinus
ACTGGGGATTGAACTCAGGGGCATTCTACCTCCGAGCTACACCCCCAGCCCTATTTTTTATTCTTTATTTTGAAACCGAGTCTCACTAAGTTGCGGAGTGCCTCACTAGGTAGCTGAGGCTGGTCTCGAACCCGGATCCTCCGGTCTCAGCCTCCCGAATGCTGGGATTACAAGCGTGTGCCACCACGCCCGGCTAGAAAATTAGATCTTAAATCCCTACTTAATACCTCTAATGATTAGTGTCTTTGAGCCCTCCAGCCTTTATTACCCAGGACTGCCTATAGCCATTAATATGTGTTAGCATTTCAGTCTTGTGTTTTCTAACAAACACGTTTTCTCGTAACACTTAGATCACATTTACCACATCCTCCTACCCCTAATCCTGCTGGCTCTACAAGTCTGAGGCAGAAAGGCACACTTTTGTGTCCATTTTATTTCCCCTATGGCAGGCTGATTTTACTTTCATCGTTCAATTTCAAAATAAACAAGTCTTTAAAAATAATCATATGGAGCCAGGTGTGAGGGTGCACACTTGTAATCCCAGTATTTGGGAGGTGGAGACCGGAGGATCCAGGTTCGAGGCCAGCCTCAGCTACTTAGTGAGGCCCTCCACAACTTAGTGAGACCCTGTTTCAAAAAATAAAGAATTAAAAATAGGACTGGGGGTGTAGCCACTGATTTCAATCCCCAGTACCACAAACAATAAATAAATAAATAATTATATGGAACTGGCATGGTGGCACGTGCCTGTAATCAGTACTTGGGAGGCTGAGATGGGAGGATCGCAGGTTCGAGACCAGCCTCAGCAACTTAGAAAGGCCCAATGCAACTTAGTGAGCCTCTGTTTCTAAATAAAAAATAAAATAATGCTGGAGGTATAGCTCAGAGGTAGTATATCCCTGAATTTAAACCCTACTACAAACAAAAAAAAAATTATATAATGGCAATTCTGGATTTTCTTTTTTTTTTTTTTTTTTTGGTACTGGGGATGGAACCCAGGGGCATCTTACCTCTAAGTTATACCCTCAGCTCTATTTTTATTCTTTATTTTGAAACAGGGTCTCATTAAATTGCGGAGGGCCTCACTAAGTAGTGGAGGCTGGCCTTGAACCTTTGATCCTCCTGTCTCAGCCTCCCAAATACTGGGATTACAAGCGTGCGCCACTACGCCTGGCTCAACTAATTCCTAAAAATATTTCTATCCATACAACTCTGGCTAATGACTGGTGAGGGCACAGATCTGTCGCACTCCAGCCTTGGGGTGCTAGGTTTTAGAGTCATGACGGCCTGGACTCTACGGGCACACGCTGTCTCGCTCTTCCCCTCCACAGGGTTACTCAGTCCTTGTATCACAGGGGTCTAAATGGTTTCTGCTCTACCTGACCCTGGCATGTGGCCAAGAAGCTTCCCTGTATTCTTCCAACTACAGCAGCCACACAAATGATCACTTCAAGAAACACTTAAACCACATCTGATGGAATAAATCAAAAAGGGTGAGTAAAAAAAAATGTATGCTGACTCTCAGTCTTCTGAAAAGAAGTCTTTGTACAGTTAAATAACTTGAGGAGCCTGTTACTATTAAAGAAGCAAGGATAAGAATAAAATCACACTTTCCCTTCACAGAAAACCTGGTTCCACACACAATTCTCACATGAAGAGAACTTAAGGAATGTGAGGTAGGCAACCAGGGCTCTTCTACTGGCACTGGCCTGAGTCCTACTGAATTATGGGTTGTTTTTTTTTTTTTTTAAAAAAGCCCAACACTTGAAAAACCTCCATAAAGCCCTTCTCATTTTCTAATCTCTGTTCAAAACCTGGCATATAAATTTCAACTTCTGTTATTCTATATACCATCTATATAATTTTATTGTTATCTTCATAACATAAAATTAACCACTTTTTAAGTGTACAGTTCTGTGGCATTAAGTATATGTTGTATAACTATCACCACTATCCATCTCCAGAACTTTTTACCTTTTCCAACTAAAATTCTGTACCGTTTTCTAGCACCTTTCTTAGCAGGAGCAATTAGTTCTTAAATGTTTTATTTCGCTCTATATGACACTATAGACGATTAGTATCAGTAGTGGCTGTAGTAATTGTAGTAGTAATTTTTTTCTGTTTTTCTGGTAATGGGAACTGAACTCGGGATTGTTCTATTTCCAAGCTACACCCCCAGCACTTTTTATTTTACTTGTTTATTTTTTGTGGTACTAGAGACTAAACCCAGGGACATTCTACCACTGAGCTACACCCCTAGCCCTATTTTATTTTTATTTTGAAACAAGGTCCTGCTAGGTTGATGAGAATCTCACTAATTGCTGAGGCTGTCCTCAAACTTGCAAATTCTCCTGTCTCAGCCTTCCAAGTACTAGGACTACAGATATTTGCCACCATGCCCAGCTTTTATGTTTATTTTGAAACAGGGTCTGAGTTGCTGAGGCTAGCCGCAAACCTTCAATCCTCCTATCTCAGCCTCCCAAGTACTAGGATTATAGGCCTGCGTTGCCACGCCTGGCTTAGCAGTAGTAGTTATAACAACAATGGTAATCAACAGGCAGCAGCAGTAGCCAACTTGTTTACAAGCACTGTATGCCAGACCCAGTGCTAAGTGCTTTGCATGCCTTATCCCATTTAATTTTCACAACCTCCTGATGAAGCAGGACTTAAAAAGCCTGGTCCTTAACCACTCAGGTCACTGCCTTCTATTATCAGAATGAGATCTAAGCAGAGATTATCTCCCCATTTTACAGGAGAATATGAATAAATGAAGGAAAATAAAATTTGGTGGCTCCCCTAAGATTTCTATATTTAAGATCAAATTTAGCCGGGCGTGGTGGCGCACGCTTGTAATCCCAGCATTCGGGAGGCTGAGACCGGAGGATCCGGGTTCGCGGCCAGCCTCAGCTACCTAGTGAGGCACTCCGCAACTTAGTGAGACCCAGTTTCGAAATAAAGAGTAAAAAATAGGGCTGGGGATGTAGCTCAAAGGTAGAATGCCCCTGAGTTCAATCCCCAGTACTGCCAAAAAAAAAAAAAAAAAAAAAAAAAAAAAAAAAAAGATCAAATTTAACTCTTTCTATAAAGTTGGGGGAAAACAATTATGTGACAGAATACAAAGCCTTTAAAGATGAAAATAAATAGAAGCAAAGGGGGATTAATATGATATGGCTTCTACAATCCCAACAATTCTGAATCAGAGCTCTTAGCACTCAGAGACTATTAAATAGAAACAGAATTTTGGAGTACCTGGAGAAATACAGATAAATGGCAAAAGACAGTTGGGCATAGTGGTGCTTGCCTGTAATCCCAGTACTTGGGAGGCTGAGACAGGAGGACTGTAGGTTCAAGGACAGCCTCAGCAAGTAGCAAAACTTTCATCAACCGAGTGAGACTCTTTCAAAATAAAAATAAAATAGGACTGGAGGTATAGTTCAGAGGTAGAATGCCCCTACGTTACCCCCCTCACCCCCCTACCCCTCACGCACACAAAACAGCAAAAGACGCCAGGTGTGGTAGCACACACTTGTAATCTCAGTACTTGGAAGACTGAGACAGGAGGAACGAGGATTTGCTGCCAGTCTCAGTTACTTAAGTGAGGCTCTTCGCAACTTAGTAGGACCCTGTTTCAAAATAAAGAATAAAAAATAGGGCTGGGGGTGCAGCTCAGAAGTAGAATGAATGCTCCTAGGTTCTATCCCTAGTACTGCAAGGGAAAAACAAAACAAAAGACAGAAAAAGAACGGGCCATGACTTAAAAACAGAAGAGTGAAAAGTACAGTAAAAAGAGTATCTTTTTACTTTTTTTTTTTTTTTTGGTGGTGGTACCTTTTACCTCCAGGCTACACCCCCCTGTCTTTTTTTTTAAAAAAAACAGGGCCTTACTAAGTAGCTGAGGCTAGACAGGAACCTGCAATCCTCCTGTCTCAGTATGTGCCACCATGCCCAGCTAAGAACACCAAATTCTGAAATCAGACACATGGAGTTCAAATTCCAGTTCTATCACCTACTAGCAAAATCTTGGGCAAGTTACTTAACCTATCTTCAGCTTGGTTTCTTTACCTGTGAAAGGGAATAATAATACCAACCTCACAGGTTGGACTGTCCCGAGCACAATGATGACATATCACAGGTATTCAATAGATAGGAACAAGATTTTAGAAAACAACTTGGACAATCAGAGCAAGAGTCTCATCATTAGAGATTTTCTAGGAAGATCCCATGTGAAGATCCCTACTAGAACAATTAGGCAATTTAATCACTATTAGCAACTTTTGGATTTTCCCTGTCATGGATCCCAATTCCATGTGATGACATTGTGTGAACTTCACTTTTGTTGACACATACAAACTTAACACATCACTCTTACTTTTTTTTTTTTGTCTTCTGTGGTACTGAGGATTGAACCCAGAGGCATTCTACCTCCAAGTTATACCCCCAGCCCTTTTGATTTTTTGTTTTGAAGCAGGGTCTCGCTAGGTTACTGAGAAACTCACTAAATTGCTAATGCTATTCTTGAGCCTGTAATCCTTTTTATTTTGTGTGTGTGTTTTTCAAACAGGGTCTGTCTCATTGCTGAGGTTGTCCCTGCACCTGGGATCTTCCTGTTTCAGCCTCCCAAGTACTGGGATTACAGGCATGTGCCACCATGCCCAGCCAGTCTTATCCTCTTACCCACTCAATTTTTACTAGTATCCACATTTCCTACTCAGTCCCAGGATCCCATTCCTCCTTTGGCCTCACTTTCATGAGCCCCATTATCTCCAGTCTTAGCCTCTCTTCTGTAGTCCCGAGTCACCTGGGGCATTTTCACATTGCTCCTCTATTCCTGTCACTGTTCCTTCTAATGCCATTACTGTGATACACTGACCTTCATTCCTCTACCTCCTTTACTTCCTACTGGGCTCCTAGGAAGCATGGTGAAAATACTTAGTGGAGAGGTAATTAGGTCTAACAGAGAGGAGGATGAGAACTGGAGGCAGGAAAAAAAAACACAACTGAATGTGGAGAATACTGTAGGACTCAGAGTGTATCCCTGGCTTTCTTTTCCAGTGAAGGTCTACTTGACAAACTCTATCACTATTCTGTTTACCCTAAAACAGCCACTGTATAAGCTAGATATAATTTTCACTACCTTATCTCTATCCTGGATAAACTGCTTTTCTTTTAGCCACTATTCTATACAAAACTGTGGGAGTGTCATTACGTAGAAGTATCATGACTTAAATTCTCTGAGAATCTAGAGAGTCAAAAGCAGGGCCTCCAAAGTGCCCACTATGCTCTCACCTGGCTGTGGAGCGACTCTGTGTCTTCCCCAGGAGCACTGACTGGTTTTTCACCACTCGCCCTCTCAGTCTGCACCGTGGCATCTTGTTTTCCAGAGTTCTGGTCCACTGTACTGGTCCCCTGCTCACATACATTCTTCACAGTCTGGGTCGCTGCTGACACAGTTTCTGGGACCCATAGGGAGCGCTCCATGGTCTGGATTCCTATATTATTTTGGGTGGGCCTTTCAATCAAGGCCTTACTAGGTTTTTCCTGAATAACATTCCATCCTTCTTTCTGGCCTTCTGGAACATCTGTCTCCATTGCATCTCCTTGAGGAGTAGGAGGCCCCTGTGTGGCCCTCTGATGGGAGGTAGGAGAGACAGAGTCCTCAACAGGACTAACAGGCTTCACAGGCTGTTCATTCTGCCTGATCCTTTGGTCACCCGCCAGTTTTCCTTTCTCCTTTCCATCTTGAGTACTTGGAAAATGGAGTAAGTTACCCCTGAAATTGAAACATACAAATAAACGGTGTGTTGTGAAAACATGGTTCCTTCTCTCTGAAACTGGTGTTGAAATATAATCTCTATTGTGATGAGGTATTAAAAGGGTAAAAATTTAAGCTGGGCACAGTGGCACATGCCTGCAATCCCAGTGCTTGATAGGCTGAGAGGAGGAGCACAGGTTCAAGGCCAGCCTCAGCTACTTAGCAAGACCCTCAGCAATTTAGCAAGACCCTGTTTCAAAATAAAAAATAAAAAGGACTGGAGGTGTAGCTCAGAGGTAGAATGTCCCTGTGTTTGATCTCAAGTACCAAAAAAAGAAAAAAAGAGGGTAAGCCAGGTGTGGTGGCACACACTTATAATCCTAGTACTTGGGAGGCTGAGACTCAAGGATCTGGGTTCGGCCAGCCTCAGCTACTTAGTGAGGCTCTGTGCAACTTAGTGAGACCCTGTTTCAAAATAAAGAATAAAAATAGGACTGAGGGTGGAACTCAGAGGCAGAATGCCCCTGGGTTCAATCCCCAGTACTACAAAAAAAAAAAAAAAAGAAGGTAGAAACTTAATCTATGGAATTTTAGAGGATGGGCCTTCAGGAGGTAACTGAAATTAGGTAAGATTATCAGGGATGGGTCCCTACAAGTGAATAGTGGTAGTCTTTATAAGAAGAGAGACCAGAGCTAAAATATGCAGTCCATCCATCTCACCATGTGATGCCTAAACTGCCTTGGGACTTAACCAGCAACAATGCCATTGCCAGATACAGCACCCCTTGACCTTGGAAGAGAAGTATGAGCCAAAATACATTTCTTTTACTTATAACGTACCCAGTCTGTAGTACTGTGTTATTAACAACAAAAAATGGACTAAGTGAACTGGGAGTGGTGGCACATGCCTGAAATCCCAGTATTTAGGAGACTGAGACAGGAGGATCACAGGTTTGAGGACACCTTCAGCAATGTAGGGAGACTCTCAGTAATCTCATGAAACCTTGTTTCAGTTTCTTTTTGTTTTTCTTTTTGGTACTGGGGACTGAACCCAGGAGCATTCTACCTTTAGGCTATAACCCCAACCCTTTGTTTAAGTTTGAAACAGAGTCTTGCTAAATTGCTAAGGATTTCACTAAGTTGCTGAGGCTGGTCCTGAACTCACAGTTCTCCTGTCTCAGCCTCCCAAGTACAGGGATTACAGGTATGTACCACCAGGCTTGCTACAAGACCCTGTTTCAAAATAAAATAGGGCTGGTGGTGTAGCTGAGAAGTAGAATGCCCCTTGGCTTAATTCCTAGTACCAAAAAAAAAAAAAAAAAGAAGAAGGAGATGGAGGAAAATGGACAAGTGAAAAACAGAACAGTGCCAAGAGGAAATAATATGGGAGAAATTAGGTGGCCGAGCACATCACTTTATGAGGCCTCTCATCATAATTTCACTACTGTGAAAAAATAAATGTCAGGAACATTCCACCATGACGATAAAATAGTCATACAATTTCTTCCCATCACTAGCTAGGAACTCTTAAAACCTGACACAGGAAAATGACATAAAAATTAAGATAGAAAGCCACTATTCAAGTCACAGAGAATAAAAGGCAGCTTAGATATCTACTCTGAAAAAGATCAACTAGGTCAAGATGTCTCACTCGGCTTCATGAATGGTTCTCACATTCCTTAACTGGCTTCTCCCATTATAGACAGAGCACTTAAAGAAATTTAAGTCACCTTCTATATGAACTGAATAGTTGTGGGTGTCTTTTTTCTTTTTGTGGTACCAGAGATTGAACCCAGGGGTATTTTACCTCCAAGCTACCCCACTCCTAGTCCTATTTGATTTTTTATTTTGAAACAGGGTCTCACTAAGTCGCTAAGGGTCTAAATTGCTGAGTCTGTCCTCAAACCTTGAATCCTCCTATCTCATCCTGCCAAGTACTGAGATTACTTGCATGAACCACCACATGCAGCAATATTTGTGTTTAAACCTTAAAGACATCTAACATACCAATGGCTAAGCAATAATTGAGGTGAGTTGAAAACTAAAAAGAGCAGGACTTAATAATTTTAGGAATTCAATTAACAATGTTTCTGACTCTTAAGCAAGCTTACATATTTTAGCTCAGGCTATGGACTAAATGTCTGTGCCTCCCCAAAACTCATAGATTAAATCCTAATCCCAAGGTGGTATTAACTAGGGCCTTTCTGGGTGTGGTGGCACACACCAGTAATCCCAGTACTTGGGAGGCTGAGACAGGAGGATTATAGGCTCAAGGTTAGCCTCAGCTATTTTGTGAAGACTCTCAGCAATTTAGGGAGGCCCTGCTTTAAAATAAAAACAAAATACGGCTGCAGGCTGGGCATAGTGGTGTACACTTGTAATCCCAGTACTTGGGAGGCTGAGACAGGAGGATAACAGGCTCAAAGCCAGCTTCAGCAACTTAGTGAGGCCCTCTGCAACTAAGTGAGACCCTGTTTCCAAATAAAAAATAAAATAAGTCTGGGGGTATAGCCTGGAGGTAGAAGGCCCATGAGTTCCATCCCCTAATACTATAAAAATAAAGGGGGGCAGAGGGGAGAAGCTTGGTGGTAGAACACCCCTGTCTTCAATCCCCAGTACCACACACACAAAAAAAGTAGTAGTAGTAGGGCCTTTTGGAGGTGAGTAGGTCATGAAGGCAGCACCTCATGAATGAGGTTTAGTGACCTTACAAAAGGGACCTTAGGACAGATGTGGTGGCACAGACCTGTAATACCAGTACTTGGTAGGCTGAGACAGAAGGATTGCAGGATTGCAGGTTCCTGGCCAACCTGAGCAAGGCATTCCACAATTTAGTGAGACCTGTTCCAAACCAAAAATAAAAGGGCTGGAGGTATAGCTTGGAGGTAGAATGCCCCTGGGTTCAATCCCCAGCACTGCAAAAAAAAAAAAGAGAAACCCCTTAGAGGGGTTCCTCACAGGAAACAGGCCTTTGCCAGACACCAAATGTGCCAGCACTTTAATCTAAGACTTCCCAGGCTCCATAACTATAAGATATAAAGTTCTGTTTTTCATATGCTACCCAGTCTATGGCAGCTTGTTATACATCAAGTCAAAGAGACTAAAATACCTCAGAAACTGTTTATTTGGGGTAGAACCTCTGAATGAAATTTTATTTTAGACTTTTTTTTCCTCAAGAGATAAATATTAAGGTTGTTCCATTTTCCCTCCAAAGACTTAATCAGAACTTTTCCCTCTTTAAAGACCAAAAGCCACTCATTGCAACATTAACAATATTCAATAGATTCCTATCAAATATCAGAATTTTGGTATTTATCATTCTCATGTTAGTATTGGTCAAATGATTAATATTAAAAGTATAGTCACAGCCAAGTATAGGAGTACCTGCCTGTAATCCAAGTACTTGGAAAGTTGAAACAGGAGGATCACAGGTTTAAGCCAGCTTTAGCAATTTAGCAAGACTCTGTTTCAAAACAAACAAATTAAAAAAAAAAAAATTAAAAGGGCTGGGGTGTAGCTCAGAGGTAGAATTTCCCTGGGTGGTTGAATCCCTTGTACCAAACACACACACACACACACACACACACAATTTCCCCCTAAGTTCAAAGTTCATGTACATATTGTTTGGTTGACAAGATTTGCTGTTTAATAATTAAGATTGAGTAGAATGCCCCTGAGTTCAATCCCCAGTACCGCAAAAAAAAAAAAAAAAAAAAAAAAGGGCTGGGGGTATAGCTCAGAGGTAGAATGACCCTGGGTTCAATCCCCAGTACCTAAAAAAAAAAAAAAAAAAAAAAAAAAAATTAAGATTGAGCCAGGCTATAGGAAGATCGCGGATTCACGGCTGGACTCAGCTACTTAGTGAGGCCCTCTGCAACTTAGTGAGACCCTGTTTCAAAATGAAGAATTAAAAATAAGGCTGAGGCCAGGCATGGTGGTGCACACTTGTAACCCCTGTACTTGGGAGGCTGAGACTAGAGGATCCAAGTTCGCAGCCAGCCTCAGCTACTTAGTGAGGCTCTCTGCAACTTAGTGATACCCTGTTTCAAAATAAAGAATAAAAAATAGGACTGGGAGTATAGCTTGGAATACCCCTGGGTTCAATCCCAAGTACCAAAAAAAAAAAGAAAGAAAGAAAGAAAGAAAAAGGATACAATGCCATCAATAAATTTAGTACAAGATGGGCCATTACTATATCTTATTTATTTATTTATTTATTTAGTTAGTTAGTTAGTTAGTTAGTTAGTTAGTTAGTATGTAGTTTTGGTGATATTCTAGCTTCAACCTACACTCCCAGCCCTATTTTATTTTATTTTATTTTTTTTTTTTTTTTGCGGTACTGGGGATGGAACTCAGAGGCATTCTACCTCCGAGCTATACCGCCAGCCCTATTTTTTATTCTTTATTTTGAAACCGGGTCTCACTAAGTTGTGGAGTGCCTCACTAGGTAGCTGAGGCTGGCCACGAACCCGGATCCTCCGGTCTCAGCCTCCCGAATGCTGGGATTACAAGCGTGCGCCACCACGCCCGGCTCTATTTTATTTTTTATTTGGAAACAGGGCCTTACTTAGTTGTTGAAGTTGGCTGCTAACCTATATTCTGCCTGTTTCAGCCTCCCAAGTACTGGGATTACAGGCATGCGCCACCGCGCCTGGCTTACTATACCATTTTGGAATCACAAAGTGGTAGTTCACCTAACGAGCTTTTTTGGCACAAAAGAGGCTCTGATTTCCTTATCATCTGACCCAATGGATTCCCAAGAAAACCAACAAGCTCACACTTAATAATCAGAATGATCAGGAAAAAATAACAAAGAATACAGAAATTATGATACCTATACCACTATTAGGGATATACCTACTAAAAAAATGAAACATTATCACATTGTCCAATTACAAAGTCAATGAATTCTAGACATGAAAAATATTACTTCATAATGAAAATACAAGCTTGTTCCCATTGTCATTCTATTTCCCTATATAAGAATTAGCTGGGTGTGGTGGCACATGCTTGTAATCCCAGTACTTGAGAGGCTGAGACAAGAGGATCACAGGTTCGCGGCCAGCCTCAGCAATTTAGTGAGACCCTGTTTCAAAATAAAAAATAAAAACAGGGCTGGGGTTCCAGCTTGGAGGTAGAATGCCCCTGGATTCAACCTCCAGCACCACAAAAATAAATAAACAGAGCCGGGTGTGGTGGCGCACGCTTGTAATCCCAGCATTCGGGAGGCTGAGACCGGAGGATCCGGGTTCGCGGCCAGCCTCAGCTACCTAGTGAGGCACTCCGCAACTTAGTGAGACCCTGTTTCAAAATAAAGAATAAAAAATAGGGCTGGGGGAATAGCTCAGAGGTAGAACGCCCCTGAGTTCAATCCCCAGTACCGCAAAAATAAATAAATAAATAAATAAATAAATAAACAAACAAACAAACATCAAACAAAACAAGGCACTCTGTAATAATTGAAATGAAGAAAATAGTAGCCGGGCGTGGTGGCGCATGCTTGTAATCCCAGCATTCGGGAGGCTGAGACCTGAGGATCCGGGTTCGCAGCCAGCCTCAACTACCTAGTGAGGCACTCCACAACTTAGTGAGACTCGGTTTCAAAAATAAAGAATAAAAAATAGGGCTGGGGGTGTAGCTCGGAGGTAGAATGCCCCTGAGTTCAATCCCCAGTACCGCAAAAAAAAAAAAAAGAAAATACACTTTTTTTTTTTTGGTAGTACTAGGGATGGAACCTAGAGGTATTGTACCTCCAAGCTACATCCCACCCCTTTTTATTTTTTCTTTTTGAAACAGGGTCTCACTAGGTTCCTCAGAGTCTCACTATGTTGCTGAGGCTATCCTCAAACATGTGATCCTCCTGTCTCAGCCTCTAAGTACTAAGATTACAGGTATACACCACCACATCCGGCTAAAGGTTTTGTTTTGCTTTTGTTTTGTTTAACTCCTGCTTAACTCCTGCTCAGAGCTATTCTAAAAGATTATAAAATATAGCAATTATGAGAAAATCAATTCCATCAAGTCAGAAAAACTTTAAATTTGTGATCATAAGCACCTTATATTTTGATCTTTGGGAAACTCTAAGGGGAAATAAAAGTCTGTTAAAAACAAACATTATTTTTAAAACTAAAAAAAAGAAATCTTAGAAACACAGAATTACATATACATTAATTTTATGAAGACTAATTCATTTCAAAATGAAATGGCAGAGATAAAAATCTGGATCTAATAAATATTTTTTTAAAATCTCATGACTTTTTTTTGGGGGGGGGGTACTGGAGATTGAACTCAGGAGCATTCTACCTCTGAGTTACACCCCCAGCCCTATTTTTTTATTCTTTACTTTGAAACAGGGTCTCACTAAGTTGAGGAGTGCCTCACTAGGTAGCTGAGGCTGGCCGCGTACCCGGATCCTCCAGTCTCGGCCTCCTAAATGCTAGGATTACAAGCGTGCGCCACCACACCCAGCAATCTCATGACATTTGATTTATGAATCCATCTACCATATATTACAGTACCTCAGATTAAAAAAAAAAAAAAGTAAGCTCAAGCTCACAAAACAGACAAAACAGTACATATTAGATTATGACACAGACCATTTTATGAATTAGTGTAGCCCAAAAGATGCTATGAAAATAATATTTACCTGATGGGTGCGGAAGGGGGATCCTCACCCCCAGCCTTATCCTCTTGTTGGGTTTCACATAGGCAGCTAAACACAGACATGGCCTTCTGGGGACTAAGAGAAGACATTAAAGCAATATATCAAGTTAATCAGGGAGGGGAAAGTACTTCTGGAGATTATCCTTTTAGACACAGAGCCAAGTCCAAACTACCTGACACCAAAATGCAAATTCTTCATACATGTTTCAAATTAGCATAATAAAAAACTTTCAAGCAAGATTCACTGGAAATAAGGTAGACAGGGAATTATATTAAATATTATAAGGATGCAATCAGCAAAATCCAGAGTATAGAAAACTATAAGGCAAACAATCAAGTCCTGGAACAGATAATTTGAAGGAGTGGGAGGGAGGATCTATAATTTTAAAAAGCCTAAGTATACCTATCAATCTAATGCAATGTGTAGAGTTTATTTGGATATTGATTCAAATAAACTGTTTAAAAAAAAAAAATTAAGCCGGGCGTGGTGGCGCACACTTGTAATCCCAGCATTCGGGAGGCTGAGACCGGAGGATCCGGGTTCACGGCCAGTCTCAGCTACCTAGTGAGGCACTCCGCAACTTAGTGAGACTCGGTCTCAAAATAAAGAATAAAAAATAGGGCTGGGGGTGTAGCTCGGAGGTAGAATGCCCCCGAGTTCAATCCCCAGTACCCCCCCCCAAAAAAAATTAAGCCGGGTGCACGCTTGTAATCCCAGCATTTGGAAGGCTGAGAACGGAGGATCCGGGTTTGCGGCCAGCCTCAGCTACCTAGTGAGGCACTCCACAACTTAGTGGGACCGTTTCAAAATAAAAAGAATAAAAAATAGGTCTGGGGGTGTAGCTCGGAGGTAGAATGCCCCTGAATTCAATCCCCAGTACCGCAAAAAAAAATTATGAAACAGAGAAACCCGAACACTGCACAGTTAATGACATTAAGGAATCATTGTAGCCAGGCGTGGTGGCACACGCTTGTAATTCCAAGTACTTGGGAGGCTGAGACAGGAGGATTACAGGTTCACAGCCAGCCTCAGCTACTTAGTGAGGCCCTCTGCAACTTAGTGAGACCCTGTTTCAAAATAAAGAATAAAAAATAGGGTTGCAGATATAGCTTGGAGGTAGAATGCCTCTGGGTTCAATCCCCAGTACCACCAAAAAAAAAGGAATCATTGTCAAATTTTTAAAGTATGATAATAGTAATATGGTGGTTACGTTTCAAAATAAGAGACTTTAAGCCAGGCATGGTGGCACGTGTCTGTAATCCCTGTGACAGGTGGGTCACAGGTTTGAACCAGCCTCAGCAACTTAGGGAGACCTTGTTTCAACATAAAAAATAAAAAGGGATGTAGCCCGTAAGTAAAACACCCCTGAGTTCAACCCCCAGTACCTAAGGAAAAAAAAAATTATGTTTCAGAAACGGTATTAAAATATTCACAGATAAAATGTTATAATGCTGGAATTATCTTCAAAATAATCTAGTGGGGAAGAAGGTGATTTAAGTATTTATAAATGAACCAAGACTTGAGTTGGTAATTTTAAAAACATGGTAATCCATTAAATGACTCTCTGCTTTTGTGTATACTTAAAACTTTCCACAGTAAAATGACATTAATAAGATGACACCAAGAAATTCGAACACAGTTCAGTTACAAAACATAAAAGCTTCACTTAAATTTGCAAAGGAAGCAATGATCACTTACAATATTCTAACAAAGCTTACCTTATATGATTTCCTATGGTGAACCCAATATTAAAATGAATAGTCAAAAATTTAAAAATACATATTCTTATGTATAAAATTTGCTTCACAACAATAACAATGAATTTTATCTCATTCCATGATCCATCATTCCAACCCTCTGCTCAAGATTCTTCCTTCTCTCTTCCTCCCTACATTCTGCCCTAAGGTTTCAGCAACATAGTCTGTTCACTCTTTCTTTCTTTCTTTTTTTTTTTTTTTTTTTTTGCGGTACTGGGGATTGAACTCAGGGGCATTCTACCTCCGAGTATACCCCCAGCCCTATTTTGAAACCGAGTCTCACTAAGTTGCGAAGTGCCTCACTAGGTAGCTGAGGCTGGCCGCGAACCCGGATTCTCTGGTCTCAGCCTCCCGAATGCTGGGATTACAAGTGTGTGCCACCACGCCCGGCTGTCTGTTCACTCTTAATGTGTGTATATACAGGCTAATAACAAGTGCCTGGCACTCAATTCTACTAAGGCCAAAGAACTACAAACTCTACTTTCTACAACTTGTAAGGCTATGTATCATTAAAGGATCTCCTGGGCTGGAGGTGTAGCTCAATAGTGCAGGATTTGCCCAACATGCACAAGGCCCTGGATTAGATCCCCACCGTCACAAATAATAAAAATAGTGATTAAGTTAAAACTTAAAAAAGGAAGTCTTCTACCAAATAAGGAACCTATAATACTTATCTTACAGATTAAAATATATAAGAGCACAGAGAGCAATTAATCAAATATAAACAGATCAAAGAATTTTGATCAGAGGAATCAGACACTCACATATAAGGGTCTAGTCTCCAGACATGTTTTACTTGAAATTTTATTTTATATTTTTAATGGGCTTTGTTTGTTTTGGGTACGAATTGAACCCAGAGATATTCTACCTCCAAGCTACACCCCCAGACCAATTTTATTTCCTATTTGGAAACAGGTCTCACTACATTGCTGAGAGCCTCACTAAATTGCTGAGGTTGTCCTTGAACCTGTGATCTTCCTGTCTTAGCCTCCCAAGTACTAGGATTACAAGTGTGTGCCACCATGCCCAGTGAAATTTTATTTTTAAAAATCTATATTTCTGTTTTAAAATGTAAAGATTTGGCAATAGTAAATCTGCATTCTCAAATGACAACCATTGGTTCTGTGTGAACAGAAGCACAACCTTTTAAATGGGGCACACATTCAGTCGGCCGTCCTCTTCAGCACTCTGCAGTCTTGCACCTCATCTGATTTATTTACAGTACCTGCCTAAGCCTCTGATTTTAGAATCTTCACCTGTATTTCAACAACTCCTGCTAGTGTTTTCACACTGCATGACTCATGCTAGAAACAAATGAAACAATTCTACAGCCACCAGATGGCAAAGCTTCACCACTAAAACCTCAGTAAGGGGTCACACTTTTCTCAAGCATTATGGCATCCATGACAAAGCAAAAATAACAGCTCCACATAGTAGTTAGAAAGTGGCAGGCAGGAAATAAAATGGCCTGAGGCCTGTGGCTGACTATGGGATGGCAGAGGGAATGTGTCTACAGCTAACTTTTTTCAATCCTCTATTTCCTCACTAATCTCAATAGTGTGATCAATAGCAGGAAAAAAAAAAAAAAAAAGAACTCACATGAACAAGAGGAAAAACCTCTAAAGACTTGAGTTATAAAAGAAAAAAGCCTTAAATAGCAAAAACATATGGACTTAAAAACGTCTATGATCAACACACAGCTAAACCTTTTATGCTGGAGTTTCATGGTAAGTTTTTCATCTGTTGATAAATCATCTTCCCTTCATTACTAGCAGATTTATATTGAGCTCCTCTAAATAGCAACCAGCTCTGGTTACCTGGCAACAGCCTCAGCAACAGCAGTAGATCCATTTTTTCTTTCACCCATTGCAGGCTCTGAATAAAAACAAAAGAAAGGAGATAAAGGAAAGAGAAACAGAATCCAGTTAGTATCATACCTAAAAGCCTTCGCCCTGCTCTACTAGTATTTGCATCAAATAACAAAATAAGACTAATAAATGAACATAACAGATATCTTATAATTTAATGGCACAAGTTTTTCTCATTTCCACCAATTCATTTTTTTTTCAAGTTTCCTATAGAAAATGAGTCAACCTGGCCAGAAATACAACATAATGAATTATTAAACAGTAAAATTTTTAAGTTAAACGTCTCCTGAATCACAATCTCTCCCCATGTAAGAAATTTTAAAATTACACAATACAACAAAGAATTTTAAATCATAATTTTTTTTTATTTTTTATTTTTTATTTTTTGCAGTACTAGGGATTGAACTCAGGGGCGTTCTACCTCCGAGCTATACCCCGAGCCCTATTTTTTTTATTCTTTATTTTGAAACCAGGTCTCACTAAGTTGCGGAGTGCCTCACTAGGTAGCTGAGGCTGGCCGCGAACCCGGATCCTCAGGTCTCAGCCTCCCGAATGCTGAGATTACAAGTGTGCGCCACCACGCCTGGCTTAAATCATAATATTTTTAAATGAATTAAAACTTAAAAATAAAACTCTTAAATAAGTAAGCTGTACAGAATAGTACTTTAGGTTGATGTACAAATTTAATGTATCATTTTAGAAACATCCATAAACAGAAGGTACCCAAGTTCTTCCCAAAGCGTTTTAGGACAGGTACTTGAAAAATAAGACACATTTCCAAGAAAGAAACTGTAGCAAAGATTTAATGGTGATACTAAAAGGAATCCCATATTTTCACAGCAACGTCACTAATATCAAGGGATTAAAATTTGTTCATTTACAACTTATTCCAGTCTTAGAAAAAATAACCTTTAGGTATTTTTAAATGTTTCTAAAATATTCGTGACAACATAACCTAAACAGCCCATCAAGAAGGCAGATGAAGTTCGGTCCCTAGAGGCCTGGCTCTGAAATAGAAACCTGACTCATCCACAGCCTCCTGCACTTAGTAGTTCAACTTGGGAGTGAATTACTTTGTTGTCCTGAGTTTCAGTTTCCTCATAGAGAAGAGATAAAATAAGACCAATTTCATAGGTTAATGTGACTACAGTGCCTGCTGCTATGCTTCTAGTATTGGAAAATGTGGTACCTGTTTCTGGATGGGATTACCCTTAATATTTAGCTCCATCTAGGTCTTTCCAATTGTAATTCCAAAAGTAAAAGCCCCTAAAGGTAAAGTAACATTCAAGGTTACCACATACTCTATCTCTTGATAAAGCCTTATTTTATTCCAGAGAAGAGGATAACTGGGCTGGAATCATATAATACTTTACTTCCTATGAAGTTGCATTATTTAAATCAATAAGCAATGAACTGTAGACAAGCATTATAATCTGAAACCAGACTGCTGGGATTTGAATTCAGGATACTCCAGCTGTGTGACTCCAGGGAAGGTGCTCGACCTTCCTGTGCCTCAGTTTTCTCATCTGCAAAATGAGGATAACAATGGGATCTACTTCACAGGTTATAAAATTCAATAGCTATTTAAAGTACCTGACATATAGCAAGAGCTCAAAATTTATTAGCTAAAATTATTTTGTTTAGTCCCAACAAACTCAAGTTTCTCTTATTCAACTGGGTGTAATAGTACATGCCTATAATCCCATAATCCCAGCTACTCAGAAGGCTGAGGAGGATAGCAAGTTGGAGTCCATGATAAGCAATGTAGTAAGACCCTGTCTCAAAAAAAAAGCATTGGGGATACAGCTCAGTGTGCAAAGCCCCAGGTTCAATCCCCAATACCACAAAAAAAAAAAAAAAAAAAGCGCCTTTTTTCAATATCAAGTCCACCTACTCCACACACTCTTTGAGAGCTTGCCTTCGAAACTCCTTGAGGACCTTGATTCATCAACTATTTGCCCTTTCCCTCATCTTTCACCTATCCCTCTGTTTTGGATCCCTCCTTTTCCCCTCAACCCTGCATTTCCCTATAACTTGCCATGTTAAAGTTCACACAAAGTTCTCAAAAGCAGAGAATCCATTTGCTGCCTCCTCTTCTCTTCCCCATTTCTCCTAAACTACCTGAAGTATAGCTGTCACACCAACCACTAAACTGAAATAACCCTGCTAAAGTCACTAAATGGACCCCAACTGTCAAGTCCAATGTACATTTTCAAACATATCTTACTAGACCTTGGCTCCTATGTCTGACATTATTATCTTCTTGCAATTCTCCTCTCCAGAGGCTTTCATAGCCTCATGCTACTCTCCTAGTTTCTCTCTGAATGTTTCTTTACGATCTCTTTTACAAGACTTCCCTCTTCTAACCCTCAAACAGCATTTACAAACTACCTATTAGAAAAATTATAAACTTTAGAATTAGATCTGACTCAATCCCAGCTCTAGCTCTTATTAGTTATGGTAACTATATATAGGCATATAGCTTTAAAACAATTCTTAGTCTATTTTCCCATCAATAAAATGCCTACTTTGGAGCACGCTTATGAAAATGAGATGCAGTATATGTAAAAAACCATTCTGAGTCCTCCTTCCTCCCACTGCTTTACATTCAACTAGCCCCAAGATTCTATCTATCCTTCTCACCTTCAAATCCAACCCATTATCTCTATCCCCACCACCACCCACGCTGCTTCCTGGTTAAAGACTAAGTAAGACTTTGTAAGGCAGGAGAATAGGAAATGAGCTATGCAAACATCATGCATGAAGGCACAAAGTTTGAAAACACACAGCTGATCCTTTTTTAATTTTGTTCCCAGTACTGGGAATTGAACCCAGGAGCATTCTACCTACAAGCTATATCCCCAGCCCTATTTTTATTCTTTTTTTTTTTTTTTTTTTTTTTTTTTTGCGGTACTGGGGATTGAACTCAGGGGCATTCTACCTCCGAGCTATACCCCCAGCCCTATTTTTTATTCTTTATTTTGAAACCGAGTCTCACAAAGTTGCGGAGTGCCTCACTAGGTAGCTGAGGCTAGCCGCGAACCCGGATCCTCCCGTCTCAGCCTCCCGAATGCTGGGATTACAAGCGTGCACCACCACGCCCGGCTTTTATTCTTTATTTTGAAACAGGGTCTCACTAAGTTGTGGAGGGCCTCACTAAGTCGCTGAGGCTGGCCTTGAACTTGCAAACATCCTGTCTCAGCCTCCCAAGTAACTAGAATTACAAGCATGTGCCACCACGCCTGGCTATAGCTGATCCTTTTTTAAAAAGCAAATCTGATTCTCTAACTCCCCTGCCTAAAATTCTCAGCAGATGTAAAAGGCCTTTCAGAACCTGGTCTCTACCCACACTGTAGTCACATTCTGGTACCTTCTCTGTTTTCTAGCCATACCAAAAGACTTTTTTTTTTACGCTTTTATCGGTGACCAAATGACTTCTCATGTAGAAAAGAGTCAACATCAATCTAAAATGCAAATCCACAATTCTGAAATTTTCTACTTTGTTTTTGATACTAGGGATTAAACTCAGTCCTGTTCTACTACAACTACTACTATATTCCTAGCCTCCTCCCCAACCTTTGTTTGTGTGTGTGTATGGTGGGAGGAGCGGGTGCTAGGGGTTGAGCCCAGGGGTGCTCTACCATAGAGCTATATCCCCAGTCCTTTTTATTTTTTGTTTTGAGTTGGAGCCTCACTAAATTGCCAAGGCTATCCTCAAAGTTGCCATTCTCTTGCCTCAGTCCCCAAGTCACTGGGATCACAAACATGTGCCAACATGCCCAGCTTCTACTTTCTTCTGAACTATTTCTGAATATGAAAAACAATTACTGTGTTATTCAGCTTTTTGTCACTGTGACCAAAATACCTGGCAAGAACCTTAGAGGAGGAAGAGTTTATTTGGGCTCACAGTTCGAGATTCATTCCATGGTCTGCAGGCTTGAGGCAAAACCATCATGGTAGAAAGGCATGGCAGAGGAAAGCTGCTCAGCTCATGGCAGCTGGGAAGCAGGAGGGAGGATGCAGAAACAGACACAGTCCCCAAGACCATGCTCACAACAATCAACCTCCTCTAGCTATACCCAGCCTACCTACAGTTACCACCCAGCAAATACATTCAAGTTATTAATCCATTAAATGAATTTATCAAGTGATGAGTGAATAAATGATTCAATTATTTCACCTACGAACATTGCTATATTGCCAATATATGAGCTTTTGGGGGAGAAATTCCATATCCAAACCATAACAATTACTTAACAGAGACGGAAGTTAAATATAAAAACACAAGAAACAATACAGACTATAAAATGAAGCATCTTTAGTCACAAGAAAGAGACTAAGTGAAATCTATGAGAATAGGACTTTACAAATACATTCATAATTACAAAAGTATCAATCATTACAAACAGAAGACAAGTAATACTTTCCAGATGCGCTGGAACTACTAATTCAAGATTAACATAAAATGAAACTTACTTTCCAAGCTAAACTGCAAAGATTCTTCACTCGCCTCTGTCTCAGGACTGACCAGTTTCATTCTCAGACATAGTTTCTCATCCATTTCTGGGGGAGCCCCAGAATCCCCCTTTTCATTCACAAGTATGGGATCATTGGTCTCCATCATGCTTTCAGACATGACATCACTGGTTGCTATGGTGCTTTCTGGGTAGTTGCTAATACCTGAAAGAAGGGAAGCAGGGTGGAAGAAAGAAAGAACACTAAAATACAAACATGGAAAACAATAACTCAAGGTCATCACTTTGCCTGTTTGGCTCCACCACTCTGCAGTATAGAAGGGGGTTCCTAGGATAGATCCTGTCACAAGTATCAACAACTACGAACTAGTATTGACACCTGGAGTTAAGAGGAGCAACAGGATTCAGTTCCACTTCTGCATCTGGACAAAGGATGCTGCATGAGCCCTCAGCCAACCCACATCTGCCAGCATCAGGCATAGGTAGCAGGAGACTCCAGACGGCATGATTGTTACCTCTCAGCACTGACTAGAGAAAACAAATAGGTTAATGTAGAAGTCTACTGGCTGCTTTAGGGAAGGAGGATCTAAGTTTTCTTGCCCCGTCAAGCAGCAGACTGATTGATTAGCCAGGGTACTTAACAACTAGTATTCCCACTTTATGTCTTGTCTTTTCCCTATAAACCCTATAATACAGTTCTGTATTATTACTTAGCATTTAGATTCCACTGCTTTACAAGTATGATATGTTAAAATTCATATAAAGATTCTCACTCTTCTTTCCCTCCACCCTTTCGTTCCTCTTGTCACCTCTCAACTCCTGAGAGCAAAATCATACAATCAAATACCATAGTCTAGTTCTTCTAAGACAAAAATCAACCTTATCAATCAGGCCCAATTTCACAGATCTATAAATATCATATGAATAAAGAATGATATCTCAGAAAGTCTGCCTCAATATCTTTTCTTATTCACTCACCAATAGGAGTACTATGTCTCTTGGGCTCCAATTTTAGGTGCCCAATAAGAGGTGGGGTTGCGCCAGTCAATGGTGGGATAATGTCACCTTCTTTAGGCAAAGTGAAATGAAATGGGGTTTCTGAAAAAACAACAGCAACAACAAGAAAAACGAAAACAAAACAATGATAAATAAAAAGCAAACCAAAACAAGTATAAAATAAGCAAAAATGAGGAAAACTGCCAGGCATGGTGGTATATGCCTGTTATCACAGTACTTGGGAGGCTGAAATAGGAGGATTGCAGGTTAGAGGACAGCCTCAGCAACATAGTGAGACCTTCAGCAAACAAGAGAAACCCTGTTTTGGGGGGCTTTTTTGCAGTACTGGGGATTGAACTCAGGGGTATTCTACCTCCGAGCTACATCCCCAGCCCTATTTTTTATTCTTTATTTTGAAACAGGGTCTCACTAAGCTGCGGAGTGCCTCACTAGGTAGCTGAGGCTGGCCGCAAACCTGGATCCTCCAGTCTCAGCCTCCCAAATGCTGGGATTACAAGTGTGCACCACCACG
Organism: Graphiurus murinus; assembly: GCA_004027655.1. Taxonomy (NCBI): domain Eukaryota; kingdom Metazoa; phylum Chordata; class Mammalia; order Rodentia; family Gliridae; genus Graphiurus; species Graphiurus murinus. The sequence goes on from PVLC010006927.1 coordinate 61,790, forward strand.
CCCGACTTTGAAACCCTGTTTTAAAAACAAAAGCTAAAAAGGGCTGGGGAAGTAGCTCAGAGGCAGAATACCCCTGGGTTCAAAAATTAGGAAAATTGCAAAAAAAAAATGTTTTGGGATTTTTTTGTTTGTAGTACTAAGGATTGAACCCAGGAAGCACTTTAATAATAAGCTAAATCCCTAGCAGCTTATTTATTATTTCACTAAGTTGCCTAGGTGGGGCCTTAAACTTATTATCCTCCTGCTTTAGCCTCCTAAATTGTGGGAATTGCAGTCTTGCACAACCACACCCAGCTTGCAGAATTTTTTTTTTTTTTTTTTTTTTTTTCAGGTACTGGGGATTGAACCCAGGGGCATTCTACTTCCAAGTTATACTCCCAGTCGTTTTTTTTTTTTTTTTTTTTTCTTGCGGTACTGGGGATGGAACCTGGGGGCATTTTACCTCCAAGCTACATCCTCAGCCCTATTTTTTATTCTTTAGTTTGAAACAGGGTCTCACTAAGTTGCGGAGGGCCTCACTAAGCAGCTGAGGCTGGCCGAAAACCCGGATCCTCCAGTCTCAGCCTCCCAAATGCTGGAATTACAAGCATGCACCATCCACACCCGGCTCCTATTTTTTATTCTTTATTTTGAAACAGGGTCTCACTAAGTTGTGGAGAGTCTCACTAAGTACTCCTTCGAGTTCACAGCCAGCCTCACATCTAACTGGCAAAGACTCAGCCTCTCAAGTACTGAGATTCAAGCATGCGCCACCATGCCCAGCATGCAGAAAAATTTCAATTTTTCTTTTCCTTTGCTTCCAATTTGTCTTATTTCTATCACCTTCACCAAGCCTCCAAACCAATTCCCTATTATTGTCACTGCTCTCTTTATAGCAGGACTGATACAAGATAGATGACCAGAGGATAGTCAAATAGAAAGCCAAAATTTGGAGGCCCTGAGGGATGTGGGGGTCAAAAGAAACATAAGAACATGTGAACTCCAAGAGTATACCTGGAGGCACTTAGTGATACAAATTTGGGTGGTTTCAAGACTAAACAGAATAACTTGATGGCTGCTAACTAATGGAGTTCATTTACTAACATTAGTAGTATAGGTGACTTCAAAGAAAAGTTTGATGTTAGTACTTATAATTTATTATCTACTCAAAGAAGTGACAAAGGATCTCACAAACTAAAGGACTTCAAAATATTCATTTATTCTAACAAAAATCTGAGAGCTCTAGGGTTCAGGAGTACAGATGAGCACTTACTCTAGGGCAAAGTAGTAATGTTCGTATCTAATCTGCACAATGGTAAATCCCACATATACAAGAATCCCCAGTGTACACATTTCGGTTACTTTCTATTAAATTATACATAATGCATAATGCATTGTCAATATATAAAACTACCTTTATATAAGTCCCAGTTCCAAATTTTGGTAATCAGAATTAGTAAATTACCAAAATCACATTTTCTGGTTTCTGATTATTTATCTCTTTTAATAAAATAGGAGAAAATAAGCATAGTGCCAGACTGCTCTTTTGTGTTTGTGGCAGGAGGTACTGGAGATTGAAGCTGGGGCATTTTACCTCTGAGATACACCCCTAGCCTGTTTTTTATTTTTTGTTTTGAAACAGGGTCTGGCTAGATTGCTGAGAGTTTCACTAAGTCGCTGAGGCCAGCCTCGAACCTACAATTCTCCTATCTCAGTCTTCTAAGTACTGGGGTTACAGGCATGTGCCACCACATTAGCTCAGGCTGAGCTGAGACAGGACGCTGAGACCTGAGGATCGCAGGTTCGCACAGCCTCAGCAACTTAGTGAGACCCTCCACAACTTAGCTGAAAAACTGCTATTACTCTCCTAGATAGCTCGACCTAACTACAATCTGGAGCGCCTAGTCAATACTGCTTGTGAACATAGTTTGCCTCTTTCATCTTTCCACCATACTGCTATCCTGTATTATCCTTTAATACCAACCACTTTGATACTTCTTTCCTTCAAAATCACAAAACAATCTCTTACATCTACAAAGAAAAAAATGAATTAGTAACCTGAGGAGATGAAAAGAGAAAATGAAATAGTCTGGAAATAAAAGGATGAAAATAGATATACTCATCTAACATACCTATAAACAGTATAAATGGAGAATCTCAATATCACATCTAACTGGCAAAGACTTTCACCATAGTTTCAGAAAAAATAAAAACAGGTCAGCTAAATAAGCACCCATTATCTGGTGGCTCCTCATAAAGCAAGTCTTTTAGTCTAAGAACTTATTAGAGATCTAGAAACCATAAAACTAAAACACTTCACAAAACCTCATACATCCTAAAGATATATTTTTATGGAATTCTCATTTCTGAAAGAATAAAAAAAATGAAAGATTATTTGCACTGTTTTCTTGACAGGAACCATCCTTTATACTATAGCTGATTATCCAGATTTATAAAAATCTGTATGAAATCTTTTGTGTGTGTGTGTGTGTGTGTGTAACTGGGGATTGAACCCAGGGGCATTCTACCTCCAAGCTAGGTCCCAGCCCTATTTTTTATTCTTTATTTTTGAAACAGGGTCTAAATTGCGGAGGGCCTCACTACTTAAGTAGCTGAGGCTGTCTGTGAACCCAGATCCTCTGGTCTCAGCCTCCCAAGTACTGGGATTACAAGTGTGCGCCACCACACGTAGCCTATATGAAATCTTTAAACAAGCAGATTTTTCTATATGCAACTGTTTTTTGTTTGTTTTTTGCGGTACTGGGGATTGAACTCAGGGGCATTCTACCTCCGAGCTACACCCCCAGCCCTATTTTTTATTCTTAATTTGAAACCGAGTCTCACTAAGTTGTGGAGTGCCTCACTAGGTAGCTGAGGCTGGCGGCGAACCCGGATCCTCCAGTCTCAGCCTCCCGAATGCTGGGATTACAAGCGTGCGCCACCACGCCTGGCTGCAACTGTTTTATGTAAGCATTACTTCCTGAAAACTATTTACTAGAAAAAGAGTTTCCTTTGCATACTACTAGGTAATACTTAGTAAAGATCACAAATTCAAGTCCAACATGGGCAAATTGGTGAGATCCTGTCTTAAAATAAAAATTTTTAAAAAGCTCTGGCAACTGGGCACAGTGGCTCATGCCTGTAATCCCAGTACTTGGGAGGCTGAGACAGTAGAATCACAGATGCCAGGTTAGCCTCAGTAATTTAATAAGACTCTGTTTCAAATTAAAAAAAATAAAAGGGGGAAAAGCTCAGAAGTAGAACTCCCATGGGTTCAATCACCAGTAAAACACACACACACACACACACACACACACACAAATAATTTTATGACCATTTATCTAACTGCATCATTATAACCTAATAAGAAAGTTAAGACTTTTACAAGCCCTGGGGGCAACACTGCCACTCTATCTCCATTCAGTCTCAGTCCCTTATTCCTGATTATTAAAAAAGGTCATTTTCCCTGCCTGAAGTATCCTCTCTCCCCAATCCCAATTCTCTCTGCTCATTGCAACCAAAGTGGCCTTCCTAGCCAGGCGTGGTGGCATACACCTGTAATCACAGTACTTGGGAGGCTGAGACTGGAGGATGAAAGATTTGAGGCCAGCCTCAGCAACCTAGCAAGACCCTGTGTTTCAAAACAAAAAATAAAAATGGCTAGGGGTGTAGCTCAGAGGAAGAAGGTCCCTAGGGTCAATCCCTAGTACCCCCAAAAAAGAAAAGGAAAAAAAAAGCCAGGTGTGATAGTGTAGGACTTGGGAGGCTGTGACAGGAGGATCGCAGGTTTGCAGCCAGCCTCAGAAACTTAGTGAGACCCTCTACAACTTAGCAAGACCATTTCAAAAATAAAAAATAAAATTTGGCAGGGGTAGCTCAGAGACAGAATGCCACTAGGTTCAATCTCAAGAACCCCCCAGCACCCTCTCCAACACACGCACAAAAGCAGCCTTCCAGTAAAACATGGTTTTAAACATATTGCCTCTGGTCAAAAGAACAGAAGGTTTCCACTAGAAGATACATTCCTAACTCTTTAGTCAGTATTCAACTAGTAGTAGCCTATACTTCCAGCCTTTCTTTACATTATTTGTGCTCATAAAGCCTCTATTCAATGTCTTCCAAATGCTTTCGTATTTCTCTGCTTTTGTTCACTTATCTAAAAATCACTACTAATCTAGTCAAGTTACCAACAAAGCCTGAAAAATACATTTACTGGTACATTATATTCTTTTAAATTTACTGGAATTTTCCATACATTCAGTTCTCTAACATTTAATATGCTTATGTTATATAAATTATCAAATCCCTTCTTGCTTGACCAGATTATCATGGGCTATCATGGTATATGTCAGAATACCAATCAGTGAAGAAAGATATGAAGAAACAAAAGTAAATGTAATATCAATTGTCAAACCACCTGTGTAAGAAATTTGTTCTTATTACTAAGGACTTCATGGAGCCGGGCGTGGTGGCGCACGCTTGTAATCCCAGCATTCGGGAGGCTGAGACCGGAGGATCCGGGTTCGCGGCCAGCCTCAGCTACCTAGTGAGGCACTCCGCAACTTAGTGAGACTCGGTTTCAAAATAAAGAATAAAAAATGGGGCTGGGGGTATAGCTCGGAGGTAGAATGCCCCTGAGTTCAATCCCCAGT
>PVLC010006928.1:0-55560 GCA_004027655.1 Graphiurus murinus
TTTTTTTTGCGGTACTGGGGATTGAACTCAGGGGCATTCTACCTCCGCGCTATGCCCCCAGCCCTGTTTTTTATTCTTTATTTTGAAACCGAGTCTCACTAAGTTGCAGAGTGCCTCACTAGGTAGCTGAGGCTGGCCGCGAACCCGGATCCTCCGGTCTCAGCCTCCCAAATGCTGGGATTACAAGCGTGCGCCACCACGTCCGGCTCACTTTTTATTATTTCTAACATTGCCCTTTGACTCTTTATTAGAATTTTTCTTTGCTTATATAACACACATGATTTGGAAGTTATTCTTTTATCAATGAGAGTCAGTATTTATTTGAACAATGTCCCACTAAATTTAAATCCAACTGCTCACATAAAACCTATGAATGTAACCGAGCCGGGCGTGGTGGCGCACGCTTGTAATCCCAGCATTCGGGAGGCTGAGACCGGAGGATCCGGGTTCGCGGACAGCCTCAGCTACATAGTGAGGCACTCCGCAACTTAGTGAGACTCGGTTTCAAAATAAAAAATAAAAAAAATAGGGCTGGGGGTATAGCTCGGAGGTAGAATGCCCCTGAGTTCAATCCCCAGTACCGCAAAAAAAAAAAAAAAAAAAAAAAAAAAAAAAACCTATGAATGTAACCTTGTCTGTGGATACAGATATAATCAAGCAAAGATGAGGTCATGTTGGATTAGCCTGAGCCTTGAATCCTATGTGACTGGTGCCCTTATTAAAGAGAGCAACTTGAACACACAGACTCAGAATACTTTATGATAATGGATACAGGAATATGAGTTATGCTGCCACAAGACAAGGAAAAAACAAAGATTGCCCACTCCAATAGGAGGTAGGAGAGAAAGACATAGAACAAACTATCTGAACCCCCAAATGAAACCTTCCCTGCTAACATATTTATTTTAGATATCATCTTCCAGAGTAAGAATAAATTCCCATTGTTTTCAACCACCCAGAAAGATGGAATTTCTTACAATATTCTTAAAAACTAGTAAAAGCTTTTAACATATGAATCATACTTACTTAAAGTACCTTGTCTGGTAATTCCAAAATTTGTGTCATATTTAAATCTAGTGCTGATTTTTGTTTTATCCCTTTAGGCTATTTTTTATTATCTTTTGCCATGCCTTTTAATTTTTTTGGTGTCAGAAGCCAAGAACATACTGTATTTGGCAACAGGAACTAAGACTTATACATCTTTAGTATGAGGATTTGGCTAGGTTTGGACTGTGTTTAATACTTGTGATAGCTGTTGGTGCCAGAGAATGGAAAATCTTATACTTTCTTTGCTTTTATATCCCCTCTGGAATTCGGATTTCCCTAAGATGTGTAGGATGTACTATTCTCTATGTCTTTGCACATCTTTGTGCTGTAATCTACTGCTATTGTACTGGACCAGTCTTACAGTGGTGGTAAGACATACAGTAGGGAAAATGTTCTATAATCATAATTAAATCTCATTTTTTTAAATTAGGCTGGTGCTTCTGTTCTGAGACACACTTTTTTTTTGTTTCTTTGTTTGTTTGTTTTTGCTTTGTTGTGTTTTATTGTTTCCCACTGATACAACTCTTTTTCCTTCTGGAAGGCAGGAATAGCCTAATAGTAATTGCAAAGGAAGAAATGTCCTTCCTCCAGACAGAAAAAGGCTCTATTGGAACCCTTTACCCTGGAGAGTAGGGCTTTATTATGGAGAATTTTCTAAGTATCTTTCACAGTGATTGTTCTTCCCTTCCCTTTGCCAGAACCATGGAGGATCTTTCTTTGGATCTTCACCAGTAGATCTGCTGGGTCCTGCTGTGAATTGATAGCATAACCAAAGCTCATGTTTTGGACACTGAATCCCCACTGCAACAATGTTGTGAGGTGCAAATTGTTTCAGTCATGAGAGCCCTTGTAACATGAAAGTATTCATGTTATTGTGGGAGGGCGGGTTCATGATTGCAGGAGTTGGTTCCTCATAAAAGCAAACTTGTCCATTTCTCATTCATTCTAGCACTGTGTTACCCTGTGGTACTTTCAATCAAGTTATAACATAGCAGGAACACCCTCAGGATATGTGGCCCTTCAATCTTGGACTTTTCAATCCTCAGAAATATATGCCCAAGAAATGTGCGTTCATTATAAATTTCCCAGCCTCCAGTATTCTAGTATAGCAGCACAAAACATAATAAAAGAGGTTTCCATAGATAAAATACACAAGCATTTTGGGAAATCCTTTCTATTAGTATGCAGAAACCAGGAGTTTCTCATTTTCAGGCTATACCACACCTAATCTCCAGGATTTAATCAACATCACCATTGCACTTTTTTTTTTTTTTTTTTTTTTTTTTTTTTTTTTTTTTTTTTTTTTTTTTTTTTTTTTTTTTTTTTTTTTGCGGGTCTGGGAATTGAACTCAAGGGCATTCAACCTCCGTGCTACACCCCCAGCCCTATTTTTTATTCTTTATTTTGAAACCGAGTCTCACTAAGTTGCGGAGTGCCTCACTAGGTAGCTGAGGCTGTCCGCGAACCCGGATCCTCCGGTCTCAGCCTCCCGAATGCTGGGATTACAAGCGTGCGCCACCACGCCCGGCTACCATTGCACTTTTGATGCAAATATATTACTCTATTGGCTTCTATTCCTGCTAAACAGAAAGAAGGCTCAGCTGTGACTCCCCAGGTTCACCTGTCTCTCCAGATTTTAGGATGGATGGTTTTTCCCATAACCTCTATTCTCTGATGGGACCTGGAAAAAAGGACAAACTGCAGCCTACAGGAAAAATTGCTTGTTTTTGTAATTAATTTTTGGGAACATTGCCATGACAATTTGTTAATCTATTGTCTGTCTTTGTTTTGCACTAATATAGCAGAATTGTGTGATTAAGACAGATTATATAGCCTGCAAAGCATAAAATATTTAACATCCTCTTTTGAGATGAAAAGTTCTACTTCAAATACACCAAAACCATTTATTAATGAGCCTGGCATAGTGGTACACACCTGTAATCCCAGTCCTTAGAAGATTGAGAGGAGAATTGCAGGTTCGAAGGCAGCCTCAACAAAGTAGTATGACTCTCAGCAACCTAGAAAAACCCAGTCTCAAAACAAAAAAAATAAAAATAAAGGGCTAAAGGTATATATAGCTCAGAGATAGAATGCTCCTGGGTTCAGTCCCCAGTACCAGAAAAAAATTTAATTATTGTTTATTTGATTTTTTTTATTGTTTGCTATCATGAACATTGTAATGAACATCTCTGTCCATATTTTTTTAATTTTGTGCACATGTTGAATATATTCTTAGAAATGGAATTTCTATTTCAAAGAGCATATGTCTTCCTCCAATCTGTCTTAAACTATTACCAGTCTAAACAGAATCCCTTCTATTTAGACTGGATAATTGAATGAGTTTCTGGCCCAACATTTTTAAAAATGTGAAGGAAATATACTAACACTTCAAATTAACCTGGATATGGGCATGCTTTTTTCCCCCCTAGTACTGGGAATTGAACCTAGGGCCTCATACAGGCTAGATAAGCACTCTACCACTGAGCTGCATCTCAGTCCCTTTCTAAAATTTTATTCTGAAGTATCCAACCTTCCCAGTAATACTGGGGAGGGAAATACTCAATCTTCTAATGTAAAGTATCAGGAATTATAAATGTTTTTCTTCTTTAGGCTTTAGAACTTTCCCAGCCTACTCTGATTTTTCTTTGTCTATTGGAAATGAGCTTTGGGAATTGCCTGAATTCTATTTGTTACTAAATGAATTATATTATACATGGTTGATACATAAGTCCTCTAGGAGATTGACACTTATCTGAGCTTGCCTTAAGTATTCTTTTAAGGAGGTTCCAAATACCAGTGAGTTTAATACAGGATGGATTCTACAGCAGGTAGAACATCATATAGTATTGATTTTATGCCTTGAGCCAGTCTCTGTTAAAACCACTCTATTTTGACATGATAGGAACATGACTCCTTAAAATGGGGCCCTGGCACATGAAAAAACTAACCTTTTCAAGAATCTACTATTTGTGTTTGAGATGTTACTATATGAATTTAACATTCTGTATTTCCAAACACTCTGAGAGAGGCACTGGTTTTATAATTAAAATATCATGAAAAGCAATAGCCTACAACATAAAGTATTCTAAAAAAAATTGAATGAGGTTCAAATATGGGTTTCAGCTCTACTGTTTCATTTTCCGATAATTTACTTTGTCAATTCTCAAATCCCTCCTCTGTGGAATGAAGAGGTTGGACTTAATCACTGCTATTTTCTTTAGGATGATCACTATGATTCTGTTATTTCTTACGTAAAAAAATATCTATGATGAATGCTGACAATGAATCATTCTTCAATTTTAAATTTGGCCCAAAGCTTTTAAGGTTTCACCAACCCCCAACTTGCTATTCTTTAATGTTACAAAGAAGAGCTACATCATAGGAGCTCAGAAGTGAGGTGGAAAATTCCTAGTGTCTGGAGAAAGAAAGGCCTTTTTTAAAGTTAAATAGTTGAACCATCAAAAGTACATAGAGAGGATTTCTACATTGAAAATATACTGAGTTAAAAGGATACAAAGGTTAAAAACAAAGAAATTTTGAGCATTGGAAGTATTCAACAGTAAACTTCTTGGTTCCAGTTTTATGTTGTAAATGACAGCATTTTTGATTTCAATACAATGTTTCCAAAATATAACTGGAGACACACATATCTTATTTCCATCTTGACTTTTGAATCCAGTATGTCACAATTCCTAGGTTGTGGATGGTCATACAGGTAGGCTGTTTGTAAGCTAATTCTGTCAAGATATAGGAAGAACTACTTGTTATACCTGAAAGTTCACCAACATAAAGCGTTCTAGAAAAAAATTTTCATATCATAGTAACGTGTATCTAAATTGTGTCTTGATTTTTGTTTTGTCATTTGGTTGAGAATTATAATTTTTTTCTTGTAAAATCATTATGAATTTCACTACTTTTCTTCCTTCTCTTCCCTTCCTTCTCCTTTTTTGATCAGGGACCTAAATATGAATTGATCACTACATTAGTAAGGTTGTTGATTTTAACATTTCTTTACATGAATTCATGTACGACGTAAGTCACTATTTGAAAATTTTAGTTATATAAATAAAAATTTGGCACTTGTTTCTAGAGATTATTCATTCATATAATGCTATTTTTAGTTCGTGCAAAACAAACAACATGTTCCAACAAACATCCCCTCTTAGACACATTAATTTGCTTCAGATATTCAAATATAAAATGCTAAGAATATTTCTCCTTAAAAATAAGAATATATACTTTGAAACATAGAATAAGTATATGAAGAGTGCACAATTTTTTAATATATAAAAGGCATGTATTGCTAGTAAGCTTTAAATCATTTTAACAGATATCCCTACTCTCATTAATTTACTGAAGAAAATAAAATCTAGATACAGAAATTTTTGATAGCTTTTAAAAAGGTATCCAAGTAGACAGAGTATCTTTTCTCAGAGAGTATTTTTAAGGTATATTTTCAATGAATAAAGATGAGATAGCACAAATTTCATGGGATATATTGAATGGTGGTAGATTTTATGTAGTCATCTGAATTTTGGTATACATGGGGTTGTTTCTGAGATTTCAGATGCTTCAGTAGTCCCTATACAGAAACTTAAGCAAAGGGATTCACTTCAATACAACTTTGGGAGTTCCCTTTCCCAACCCATTCAAAATGCCAGAAACAAAGATGACATTGAAGACCACATCACTTCCACAGAAAAGAAATAGCTACCATTTACTAAAGGCTCACTAGGTAACTGATGTTTCTGTTTCAAATGCATTATCTCTGAAATTCATAAAAACCTATTAGAATACTTGTTCTTATCTCAATATTATATTTCTGAAAAAGAGATCCAGAAAGATTTAAGTAACTCGGTGTCTCAGTAGACATCCTTACTGATATAATTCAAAGCAACTCACTACACAACTTAGAAAAGGGAAGATTTATTTGTGCACAGTTTTTGTAGATTTCAGGGTTCTCTCCATTTTAGGCCAAGAAAAGGACAGTTCAAGGGCTCTGCTCCTTACATCAGAGACACCAGAAGCAAGAGAGCAAGCAAGCAAGGCGATTCAAAGACACAAGCACAATTCCTAAGGCCCCACCCCAGGGACTCATCAAGCCACACCCCAGTGTCCTAAATTATTACCCAGTAAGCCCATTACAATGAATTTATCCACTGATGAGTTTCCAATCCTCACTACTTAGTTATAGCAATGCTGAACATTGACACATGAGATCTTCAGGGGACATTTGATATCTACCCATAACACTTAATGAACAGCATCATCTGGATGTGACAGAAGAAATCTGAATTTTCTAACCATCTGCTGTGCTCCTGAGTATACTACTCAACACATGTCCATGTGTGCACACATTACTATTCACACACAGGGAAGGTTTCTCCATATTCAAACGAAGTGTATAATAGAAGATGAAATGAACCACTTGCAGAGAAACTAGCAAGGGCAGAAGTCTATTGGTTATATACAGTTCTCAAGCAAAATCCTACATTGTGTTTATTACCAGAAAAAGAGATTTTTGAGCCTGGTATGGGAGCTTCAGTTAGAGCTGCAGTTCATGTTATGGCAAATTTTCTAGGACAAGATAAAGATGTTTTCATAACCAAACTGAATAAATCTAATAAGAAAGACTTAACACTGACCCTGTTAAATCTGATTAAAGAACAACTGTTTAGCTGGTAAATGATGTGGAACACATTGTCATATCCATTTTGCATATTTTCTATCTATAATAATTTCCATAAGTCTCTATTTCTATAGTAAATATAGGACATCTATAGAGTATGCTCAGAGATTGGATTTTTAACAGTCAAATATTTTATTTTATATTGAATAACTAATTGAAGTTATCACTCTGGGAAAATAAATTGTATTTGGTTTCAAAATAGCACTTTCAAAAGTAAACATGACTGATGTACTAAGCAGTATCTATAGAAGTTACCAGTATATTACAGTTACCAGTTCTCAGCCTTTAATGACAAAGTCAATGAATGACAATATCACTCACTATATTAGCCTCCCTTTATGTAGTGCATGAAACAATTAAGGTTCAAAAGTTCATTGGGAATAGGGAAAATGATTATATTTTGAGATATTATTTAAACACATTATTTGCAAAGACGGTTTATTCTGGCAAGAACAGAGGAAAAATATTCTTCCACTTGAGTTTTTAGTAAATTACTACTTCTTGCTAATAAACATGGACATTATTCTCAGTGGAATTATAACATGAATAAAAATTAGTATCTATTCCCCAAGAAACGTTTATAAGAGGGCAGAGTACTATTTCTCTCAACTTGAGTTACTCTTTGGACTATTTTCTTTTTTTATGCCTTGATTTTTTTAAATTAGACTCTTCAAAACAGAATATTTCTTTCCTAAAACCTTATGACAATCTTAATATCATGTATGTGGAAGTGGAGGGAGGATGCCCATGGAATGCTCACCAAGTGTTGTATGTCTTTTTCATCCTGAACTACATTATGATGCAGAACTATAATGCACCAATAAAAATGTATTTAAAAATAAATAAAATCTTATAAAAGTTGTTCCAAAAGTGAATGGATTTTTTTTTTTGGCACTGAGGATTGAACTCAGGGGAATTCTACTTCTGAGAGCCTACCCATATCCCTATTTTTTATTCTTTATTTTGAAACAGGGTCTCTCTAAGTTGCAGAGTGCCTCACTAGGTAGCTGAGGCTGGCCGTGAACCCAGATCCTCTTGACTCAGCCTCCCAACTGCTGGGATTACAAGCATGCACCACCATGCCTGCTTAAGTCAATGGATATGTAAGAGACTTAAAACTCTAGAATAAACCTAAAGTGAATTTTATAAGACATTGTGATTTTATTAACACTGATTAAAAAAAATAATAGTAAAAGAATCAAAGGAGGGGGTTTCTTGAGAGGGATCCAGAATCAATCTTATTTCAGTGGCAACTACTCAATGTTTTGCATGAAATAGAAATTGACTTTTTTGGGAACATCAGGAAGTAGATAGTAGAAAATAAAGTTAAGCCTGATTCTAAAGTGAGATATCATTGTTGCCTAACTGACAAAATAGTGGAATAAATTTCCCAGCTTCTTTTTATAAGGCATTAATCTAATTTCTTCTCATAATATTGTTTATCTTTTTGGAAGAAATGGAAGTAGACATCAAAGCCATATTTCTTAAGTCAGCAATTTGGTTGAAGAATGAAATTACTCTGCCTTAGGTTATAGTTTGTTTGGTGTGGAGGCTTGAAATACAAATAAAGTAGTTGTTTTTCATTTGAAAATTCCAGATTTTTTTCCCAGGGAGGTTAATATATGTTAAACTATATTACAAATCAATATTGTTACAATATGTATATTATATTTTCATAACACACATTGTTATAATTCTCAAATCACCAGTTTTCTTGCTGGATGAATTGAAACATGTTAAAGAAAATAGCCTAATCAAGTTTTATATTTTGATTAGAATCTGTTGAATAATGACTGTATGGAATTTTGGGCAAGAAATAGGAGATGCATGGAAATCTAAAAGGTCTTAAGGGACTTTTAACTCAGGATGAAAAAGGAGACACATATCTCAAAGGCAAGTGATAATTCTAAGCAGTGTAGACTTAAACCCAAATAGAGATTTGGTTATTCTCAGGAACCTATATGAAAAAATAAATAAATAAAAACAAACAAAAAACCTCTCTCTTCTGCTCTGTGAAACTGAAATTTGTGTACTCTTATGGAATTGGGCTCTACTCAGTCTCAAGTTAAAAGATACTAACCCCAAATCTTTTTTTTTTCCAGCATGGATTTTTTATACATTTCTTGAGTACAACAGGGTTATATAGACATTTATGACATATCAATCATTGTCAGATCACAAATAGCACCACATATCACCCACATTCTTAACATAGCCTGGTAAAGCAAACTTTCTAGAGTCATAAAGGCATAATCCTTTAGGGTTATATATTTACTTTTTAAGAAGTAGGAGGTCTTTCCTCTACGCATTCTAGGAGCAATCTCCAGACTTCGAGACGGCAGTGTAGCCATACCAGAATCACCCTAAATCTTATAACCTGAAAAGAATTTTCCTTTTGCTTTCCCCTTGTGTAGTTTAGTATCTTTTGTCCCCAGTAATCAATATTTTGAATACATACCTTCATAATCTTGGGATATTCTCTCTATAGCACACTTATATCACAATTTTACTTCAAAGTCATAAAGTCATAATTGCCTAAATTGTTTGGCTTCTGAAATTTACCAAAAATGAATATAGCAATCACAACTGGGAAAATGCTGATTGCATGTCACACACACACACACACACACACACACACACACACACACACACACACACTCAAGACCAATGGCCAAGAGGCATCAATGTGTCAACAATCATGCTTTAGATTACATAAGTAAACTCCAGCAATCTACATCTTACCTGTAGAGTCATACAAGCCTGTTCATCTTCCTCTTAAATCAACTATTGATTCTCAGAGTTAGAAATGAGGGGGTATCACTGAATTCATGCCACCCATGAAATTATCACTGAATTCATGCCACCCAAAATTAACTTTATCCCAGACATCACTTCTATGTGAGTTCCCTCTAAATTACCAATTTGGAAGGTCCCAAAAGAGGATGAGATTTACACATGTTGCGTTTTATCAGGAATGAGTAAATGGTAATGCTGAAATGTCCCCCAGGAAAATCAGGATAGAATGAGGCTAGAATAACTATCTTATAACTCAAAGAAAACAGAAAATGTTAATTGATCGGTAACCACTTTTTTTAGATAAAGGATTTGAGCATAGGGAAAGCACTGTGCTCTCAAAAGTTTATTTGTAAGCACTTGGAGGCTTAAATATATGAATTTGGAATGTCTCTGCCTACAAGTAATAAAATATCTCACAACAGGAATTCAAGCATTCAGGATATTGTTTTCTACATAAAAGTGAAAAGAGTTATCAACTATCCAGGGTTTACAAAACTTCTCAGTGATTTTTAGCTAATCTACCATGTTTCTTCCCTCTATCAATATCTAATATCTTTCATAAAAGTTAAGAAGGTTACTATTAAACAATCAATACTTCTTGAACTTAGACTTAATTGCCAAGCATCATTCAGACACCCACTCATGACGTCTCTATGTAAAGGAATTTCTAAAACCTTTTATGTTCCTGTCTCCTTTTCTCTCACTGTAGTTGTCTTTCTGGGTCAGGAACCAAAGAACATTTAAATTTGATAAAATATTACAACCAACTCTTTACAGTTTCATGTGTTTTATCTCTTACCATAATTGACTGTCATCTGCTGTCTGTCTTTGTTCTCTCACTTCTAAATGGGTATTCCTAATTGCCTAGTATCCTTACAAGTTCCCAAAAGAAACAGGAAAAGCATCTGTTGCAGTAACTTGACTCAAAAATCTGAATCAGTAAAGAAAACTTTTCTAGTGATGGTTGAATTACTTTCCTGAGGCAGCTCTATCTCAGCCTTGATGATACAGAGTATTTGTAGTCACCCGCTAGACCCCGCTATCAGAGATGTAGTTACTGACTTTAGTAGAATTATTCCCTATTGTCCCTGGTATAATTAAAATTTATATCATCTTTCGTTCTCCCCATTCCCCTCAGTGCCTCCTTCGTCTTGCTTATCTTTCTGTGTTCTCTATTTGTGTTTGTGGACTTTGATTTAGGTTGGAGCCCCCACTGTCTCTCTCTTTCTGAATTTGATTATTGATGGACATCTGAGGGCACAAAGGTACTGAAACTATAGGGTTTCTTTCATTGTCTCAACTCTTTGTTGTTTTAGACTTTCCTTACAACCAAGATAGAAGGAGAAACATATTTTGTTCTTCTGAAAACAAACAAACTCCAGAAACATAAAAATAGATTTATGAAAGTCTAAGAAAAGCCCCTTGTGTGTTTAAATAGCTGAGAACTTTTGGAAAACCTGGTGTTCATGGAGGTTTTTTTGTTGTTGTTCATTAAGATTGAAGACAAGAGGTGGGGAAAAGAGAGTCATTGACCAAGATAGCCTTAAAATTCAACTCCCTTTGACTAAACTTTAGACAGGATTATTTCTGACTGTATATCCCTTACCTGCCTTTCTTAGAGCATTGAATTTTATAACTTGCAGTTGCAAATTCTTTCTCTGATCCCTTTGAATTGTATGTAAATCTCCTTAAAAGCCTTTTGGCCATGTCAGAACACAGGAGGTGTCTTTATCAAGGATAGCTCATTCTTTTATAATGAAATTATCTAAGATGACAGTGCTCCTGTCTTCTAGTCCTTATAGGAGGATCAGAGTGTCTTTGGGGATCCTTTGCTCACAGTAGAAAAATTGCTTCCTGCCAATTTTTAGGTTCTCTTTGGGTAAGGCCAATTAGTAGAGACAGGTCATCTATTATTCTCCTGCAAACTCATTTCTTCAAAACTGTCTATCCTTTTGTTTAGCAGAGTAGAATTTGATCTCTTTCCATTATAATAGTCTTGGATACAGTTATTCTTGCTTATTTAACTCTGCACAGTACAATTAAGAGATCTGTCCTCAGAGGTTTGTGCAATTTATGACGGTGAATGATGTAAGAAACAAATAAGTTTATGAAGGTACAAGTTAAGTCAACTAGTCCCTTTAGTGGCAGACTTCTCAAACATACAAACTCACACCACATCTATTCTATTCTCCAACACTTATGTCTATAAGGATAATGATTCTCAATCTCTGTTACAGGTCATTTGAAATATGGCTAGGACTGAGTAGGGTTTAAATATAATCCATTTCCATAAATTAATATGTTTATACTGATTATATGTTGAAGCGATAATATTTGGATTATTGAGTTAAATGCAATATATCATGGACATTTGTATTACCTATTTGTTTTTACTCTTTTAAATGTGACTAGTAGAAACTTTAAAATTATATATGATGTTTTTCTTATGTTTCTACTGGTTAATACTTTTCTAGAACCAACCATTTCACTTATAGCCCTGGGTCATCTATTATGTTTCCTTTTTACTCACCTAGAAGGTGAGTAAAAGCAGCTTTTACAACTGCTTTTAAGGGAAGAAGGTAACTATCAAAGAGGCAGAAGGAAGTGATAGAAAAAAAAGAAGTTTTTGCCTCAGGTTGAGGCAAGTTTTAAATTCAGTTCCACCACTTCCTGCTATGAGAGTATGGATAGTTAACACTTCAGTGGACCTCAATTTCTATCACTAAAATGTGAATGTAATACCTTTTAGCCACTTCTTAAGAGTGTTAAATAAGGCAATGAATATGTAGTATGTAGCATAGAACTTGTTGGATGAATGTATTACTAAGAAAAAACTGTACCAATAAGTGAATCAGAATTCAATAGTCCTATACAACTACCAAGATTTAAAAGATGGCTCTTTATTTGGTATAGGATAGGGTAGTGTTGCTGCTTAGTGACTGGGGTCTTCCCTGCTGACTATGAAAGAAAGCAGTGGAGGGGCTTTCTATCAAGCTTAACTTTTTTTGTATGTATTTTAATTATTCCTTATGAGACATTTCTGTTGATAAATTATATAAGTTAGCTTTTTACATATTCTTTTTGTTTATAAAACTTAGTTTGGTAATTGAATTATAATAGCTGTAATTATTGTGTTAGAATATTAATTGATGTCACAAGAAGTTATTAATAATAATATTACTTGGCATACAATTCATCAGATTATGAACATGTTTAGCTCATGGCATGAATGCTGAAACTATCTTCTTGTTTTGCTTTTTTTATTGTTAATATATTTGTTATATATTTTAGTACTTTAGATGTCCTATTAATTACATAAGCCAAATAAAAAAATAGCCTGCTTCTTAGGATATAGCCTTTTGACATTCAAAAAAAATTATTGCTTCCTTCTTTCCCACTGTTCTAGTTTGCTAGGTCTGTCATAATACAGTAGCATGAAGGAGGTGGCTTCAATAACAAAAAATGTGTTGTCTCACAATTCTCACAACTGTGAATGGTGAATGCAGAACCATAATGCTATTTTATGACTTACCCAGAACTTGTTTTTTACCATAAAAGCCATATATTTATGCTTCTCATATGCTGTTTTAGAGTGTTATTATATGAATTAGATACCACTTCATTCTCTGAATAAGACATGTAGTAGAAAGGCCATAAAACTGTAGCAAGGAGGCTTAAGTTCTAGTTCTGTTTCTTAACTTTCTGTGTGACCCTAAACTATCCTTTAATTATTCTTGGTTGTTGATTTAATCTCATATATAATCAGGTAGCTGGATTTGATGTTGTTTAAAACCCTTATGATTCCACTTTTCTAGAATTTGTTAAATTGAAATGAATTTGTCTCTAGTTACTTATAGATCAAAAAGTATCTCCACTAGTTTCTGTGAAGATCTTATAGAAAACAAAAACTCTTCTTTCTCATTTTCTGAAAAAATTGTCATAGTAAACATGTAAATCTATGTCGATTATAAACATCAATGTTATTATCTAGAGTTAACATGAAATTTGCAAAAGGTGATTACTGGGGAGTAAATGCATGGGAGGATCAAAGATAAAATAATGTGTTATCTGGTCCAACCAAAGACCTAGCATGTGTAGATAAATCAGCTTTTGGGGAAAGTGTCTAGCTACCAAGGAAGCCCCAAGAAAAAAGAGCTTATGGAAAATTCTATGCAAAGATGCTTTTGTTATGACTATAGCCTCAGAAATCCTGATGAGATGGAAACCATTGGTGCCTGGGACCATTAATTGGTTACCAGTCATCTTTTCATTCATCCCACATTATATTTGAATTGAGAGAATAACATGTTTTGTTACCCCACCTTACAAGTCAATAACATTTCTATTTTTATCTGCTGTGACCTACAATCAAAGCATGTGCTAATGGGTTATTTTAGCTTCCTAGGGTTGTCATCCATTGGAATGACAGTAGGGTGTGTCTGGAGGAGGTGAGCTCCTTGAGGTGTGGCCTTAGGAACTGTGATTTTGTCTTAGAATCACCGTGGTTGCTTGCTCTCTTATTCTGGCATTCATGATGTGAAGGCAGAGGCTTTGCTCTCCCCTTCTCTCTGCTTCCCACCACCATTTCCTGAGATCCACAGATGTAACCTGGTCTGACATGACTGAAACTTCAAGATTTCCAGAACTTTGTGAGCAAATAAATCTTTCTTCCTCTAAGTTATGTGGTCAGTTGTCTTTGATTATAGTGGTGAGAATGCTAACTAAGGATATTATGTTTCCAAAAATACTTTTTCCAAATTAAAGCATTCACAGGTTCCAGATAGTCATCTATTTTGAGACACCATTCATTCATTACATGGGCCTTTTGAGAAAAATGTTTCTAGCATTCAACTTAGTACAGTACAATCCATAATTGACAATCTATTTTTAGCTTGTCATATATATGTATATATACCTTCTAATTTTCTAATTAATTTTCTAGAAGGTATGTGCATGTACCTTCTAATTACTTTTTCTCTAATAATAATTATTTCCTCTTTTTTTTGTGGTACTGAGGATTGTACCCAGGGACATTCTATCTCTGAGCTACACCCCCCAGCCATATTTTTCATTCTTTATTTTGAAACAGGGTCTAACTAAGTTGAGGAGGCCCTCACCAAGTAGCTGAGGCTGGCTGTGAACACAGATCCTCTGGTCTCAGCCTCCCAAGTACTGGGAATACAAGTGTGCATCACCACATCTGGTTCCTAATAATCTTTTCTAAACAAACTAAGTAACAAAGTCATGCTTGAATATAAAACAATACAAATATTCACAGTAAGACTTAAAACATACTAACATTTTCTCTAAAGAGGATATATAAACTATTATTTATCATGTTTTTCCTCTTTATTCATCTGTAGTTATATTCATTCTTCACCATTTTCACACCCTTCTTTTGATTTTGTGTGTTTACTATACTAAAATTTAAATTCAATCATTACTACTCATTCTTCCTGCTTATTTTTAGAAAATTGAGAAAAAAAGAGAGAAAAATGTGAACAAAAATGAGACATCCATGCAAAAATATTCATTTCAAAACAAAGAAATATTACTACTAAAATAAAGTAATATTACTATAATTATACTATTTGTATAATTAGTTACATGGTGAGACCTGATATTCAAAATCCCTTCTTCCAATATCTATAGCTTTTATTTTTATAAATTCCCTTAGCTGGTCATGATTACATAGCCAAAACTTCACTCTTAAATTATCTGTGCTATTAGAAGCCATAATTTCATTAGTAAAGTTTATTATTAACCTTTTAAAATGGAAAATAAGAATACTAAACAAATAAAGTTTATTATTAACCTTTTAAAATGGAAAATAAGAATATTAAAACAAGCCGGGCATGGTGGCGCACGCTTGTAATCCCAGCATTCGGGAGGTTGAGATCGGAGGATCCGGGTTCGCGGCCAGCCTCAGCTACCTAGTGAGGCATTCCGCAACTTAGTGAGACTCGGTTTCAAAATAAAGAATAAAAAATAGGGCCGGGGGTATAGCTTGGAGGTAGAATGCCCCTGAGTTCAATCCCCAGTACCAAAAAAAAAAAAAAAAAAAAAAAAAAAAAAGAATATTAAAACAAGAATACTAACCAATATCATATATTCCAATCACATTATTTTCTATCCTTTTTTAAAGAAATGATTATCAGGATCAATCACTCCCCAAACAGTACAGTTACTCCACTTTCCCTCTTCATTCCCTGGCATCAAAAGGCCCAACGTTCTCAAGCAGCAGCCTTAGTATTCAGTTCAATAGAATCATTGTATAGTTTCCTCTTTGGGAAGTAACTCTCCATTGGGAACAAAATTCTCTAAACCAGAAGAACCAAAATGTGCGTGTTAAGCAGGAAAAACTTTTCTAGAGAACTACTAGGCTCCATAGTTAGAGTAATGTCTACTACTTGCATGCTTTGATCTCTGGATCCATAAATTCCAGAAATAAGAGACAGAGAATAGTGCACATGTATCATAGACTCAGAGAATATAATATATCTTAAAAGACACAACCATAAGAGTCTTAAAGTGTTATCATCATCTGATGCCACAATGTATCTCAGATGGTCATCCCTCCATTCTGTGAAGCCATGTGCTTAAAAGTGATGGGGAATGTGACCAGTCCAATGAATTCCATAAGTTTCAATCTACTGCTATGCTTCCATATATATATATATATATAAAATATTATATATATATAAAGTTCCTTGCCCAGAAGCAATGCTCAGTCACATGCATGACAGTGAATGAGGCATTATGTTTGTCTTCAATTGAGGGTTTTGGCAAAATAATTAATGTCAAGGAGGCATATCCATATCTAAAATAAGTGCTTCTTTCAGAGAGAGAGAGCAAAGCATTGTCTGTTTCATAATAGACATAGTCCAACATCTTCAACCTGTCACTTCATGGCTGCTTGTTCACTTCACTCCAGGTGACTGTAAGTATTACTTTTAGTAATGCTTATGCCATGAACTAACAATTATCACCAATGTTCTGTTTCTACCTCTCAAAAAAATAATTCATCCTGTTAAATCTTATCAAATTACAAACCAGTTCCAAGCATTTCCTGTTAAAGTTCTCAATCTGTAGACCCACTTCTGCTACTGGCATCTGAATCTCCTTAATCTTTGTTCAAAGAGGCAAAGTAGAGTTTTATGGGATTAAGAGATTTATTTCTGATGTTGGATCTGTGGCAGGAGCTGGGGAGACAAAAATTAGAAAGGAGTTCAGAGGATTTGAGGGAGTATTATTAGTAGTTTCTCCAAAGCACTGGCATAGCTGAACAAGTCAGAGATTTCAGTGAAATCTGAAAATCCCCCCCAAAAAATCTAGCTGCTGAAGTCAACCTATGAAGGGTGAGCCCATGGATAGAATGACAAGAAAGCATGCTGCTATGTAATGACCACCACTGTGGACCTGCACTTGTACATACCATGGAGGAGCTTGTTACTAGGTGAGCTGTCTGGAAGATAAGCCAAATGTAAAACTGTCAAACCACATATGCTAAACTGTTCTGTATCTATCCATGAGCATATCTGTCCATGTCAACCTCCTGGTATTAGTTGCTTCATTTTCTCCCTTAAAATTGCATACTAGTTTCTCTTTTTGCCAACCTTAATTCCAACTGGCTTAGGAATTCTGGAGTATACACTTTTAGCTAAGTTGTTTAGCTAAGATGACTTGGGAACATCCAACACATATATAAAAATGCTTTGTTCAATAAATAATCACTGTTTACCTTGGTGTGTTATTGTAGGCACTATTCAGCGCAAAACAGAGTTTTCTGTGAACTCCACCTGACTTCTCATATGCCAATCAATACTTCTCTTCGAAAATTCTGAACTGTATCTCAGAATCTATTGATTGCATTTTTTTCCTGGAAACCCACATTCCAGAGATCCTCAACCTCCTATTGTAAAGTAGATTTCATTCTTTATACATCAGCTTTTTGTTTGGAAGTCTTGATCTACTTGTTAAGTGTATTTGTTTACTTGCTTGCTCATATATTTCATTTATGAAGTTGGATTCCTTGTCTTGAATATTTCTTGGCAAATAGCTTCCTGAGGAAAGGTGGGGGGGCATTGTAAAAAAATAAGTACTCTGTTGTTGGATGCAGTAGTCTACATGTCAATCAGTTGATTGATAGTACTGTTGAGTTCAACTCTATCCTTACATAATTTCTACCTGCTATGTCTGTCCAATGCAGACGTGGTGGTGTTTATGTCTCCGATTATAATGATGGATTTGTCTCTTTGTCCTTATAGTTCTTTCAGTTTTTGCCTTGCATATGTCAGTGCTTTATTGGTAAGCATGTACACATTAAGTATTGCTATGTCTTTCTGGAGTATTGAACCCTGATTCAATACATATTTCCTTATCTCTCATAACTTTCCTTGTCCTGAAGACTGCTCTATCTGAATTTAATATGGCTATTCTATCTTTTATTTGATGAGCATCAGTCTGGAATTTTTTTTTTTTTTTCGGTACTGGGGACTGAACTCAGGGACATTTTACCTCGGAGCTATACCCCCAGCCCTATTTTTTTATTCTTTATTTTGAAACAGGGTCTCACTAAGTTGCAAAGAGCCTCACTAGGTAGCTGAGGCTGGCTGCGAACCCAGATCCTCCGGTCTCAGCCTCCCAAATGCTGGGATTACAAGTGTGCACCACCATGCCCAGCTTGGAATATTTTTCTTTATCTGTCTACTTTTAATCTATATATGTCTTTATACTTAAAGTGAGCTTCTTGTCGATGGTAGTTTTATTTATTTATTATTTATTTATTGGTACTGGGGATTGAACCCAGGGACATTTTACCTCTGAACTATACCCCAGCCCTATTTTATTTTTTATTTTAAAGCAAGATCTTTTAAAGTTCTGGAAAGTCTCACCAAGTTTCTGAGGCTAGAGTGAACCTGTGATCTTCCTGTCTGAGTTTCCTAAATACAATGGGATTGCAAGAGTGCACCAATATGTCCAGCTGGGTCTTGATTTTTGAGCTACTTTGTCAATCTCTGTCTTTGAATTGTTATAGTTAGACCATAGATGTTTAATGTGGTGTTTCATATAGTTGAAATAATGACAACTATTTTTGTTGCTGTTTTTCATTTGTTGTCCTTGTTTTTATTTTTATCTCTCATGCTTTTTCTGCATTTGGGAGTTTGAATTAGGCATATTATAAGACACTATTTCTCTACTTTATTGACATCAATTCTCTTCCTCCTCCTCTCCTCCTCCTCCTCCTCCTCCTTCCCACCTCTTCCTCTTTATCCTCTTGATACTGGGAATTGAAACCAGGAGCATTGTACCTCTGATCTACATCCCCAATCCTTTTCATTTTTTACTTTTGAAACAGTGAGTTGCTAAGTCTTTTTTTACTTTTTTAAGTGGTTGCCTTAGACTTTGCAGCATTAACAAATTTTCCAATTTTATTTTAGAATGATACCATCTTAGATGTAGCAAAAGTACCTTATAATGAAAGTATATTCCTATTCCCTTCCTCCCGTTCCTTGAATCATGGCTGTTATTCATTTGCAATTTATATATATATATATATATATATATATATATATATAATATGTATATATATACATATACATATATATACATACATATGCAATGTCATTGTTTTGAACCAATAATTATCTATTAGATCATTAAGAATAAGAAAAATGTTTTTAAATTTTATCTTCAGTTACCTGTTTTTAGTTACTATTCCTCTCTTTACATAGATTCAACTTTCTAACCTATACATTTTATTTTTCTCTGAAGAACATCTATTATTTTCTATAAATAAGGTCTACTGAAAAAAATCAGTTTTTGTTTGAAAAATTCTCTCTCCTTCACTCTTTCATTTCATAGGGTACAAAATTCTAGCTTGGTCTTTTGTTTTTTCTCTCAAGACTTTAAATATTTCCCTTTACTGCCTTCCTGCTGTCATGATTTCCAAGAAGTTGGATACACTCTTATCTTTGCTTCTGTATAGGTAAGAAATTTTTTTCTTATATAGTTCTTTAATGCCCTGTTTTTTTTCCCTCTGCCTTATTTCTCTTTGCTTTTCCAGTAAGGAAGTTTATAGTTTCATACCCTCAAACTTAGAGATTCTTTCTTGAGCTATATCTAATCTACTATTGAGCCCTTCAAAGACATTTTTTCATTTATGCAGTATTTTCATCTCTAGCACTTCTTTTTTACCCTATTTTAGAATTTATATCTCTAGTCTAACATTATCCATCTATTATTGCATGTTGTCTACCCTTTCCATTAAATTCCTTAGCACATTTATCATTTTATATGCTTTTATTATTATAATGTAATTACATATCAGTGAAATTCAAAGTGAAACAAACATACATGCACACTCTACTTGGCATATTTTCTTCTGTTTACCCACCTCCCTCTTCTTTCATCCTTCCACATACATATTAGTGAAATTTGTAGTGAAACCTTTAAGGATGAAACCTTATTTGAACTTCCTTAGTCCTTGTCTTATCTTTTCCCCTTTCCTCCCTTATCCATTTCCATTATTTTACTGTACTCTCCTTATTTGACTGAAGTCCCTTTTTCTTATTCTCTAGTTTCCACAGATGATAGAATACATACAACCCTTGATTTTCTGGGACTGTCTAATCTCACTTAGTATAATATTCTTTAGTACCATCCATTTTCCTGCAAATGACAAAATTCTGTTCTTACTTATGGCTGAGGAAAATTGGGTTGTGTGTGTGTATGCCACGTTTTCATTGTTTATTTCTCTCTTGATGGATGCTTCGGTTGGTTACCGTCATCTTTTCCATTGTAGTTGTTTTTAATTCCCAGTCTGATAATTTCGGCACTTCTGCCATGTCTAACTGATTCAGTTTCTTGTTCAATCCCTGCAAACTATGATTCTGCCTTTAGTGTGCCTTATAATTTTTTTGTTGAAAGATAGCTAGCTGCACAGAAGCTCTTTAATTTAATACCTATCCCATTCATTAATCTTTCAAGGCAGAAATTTTCTCTGGGACCTCACTTCTCTGGCAGATCTAAGGCTCTGAGACGCATTGTTGATTTATCAGTTTGTTTAGCTATAACTTGTTGAAATGGAATACAACTTATATGCCAGGGTCAGCCCTCAAGGCAGTGGGGTCGGGGGTCCTTCAATACGTGTAGAGTGAGACGAGGTCTCAAGAATACACTCACACCACACACAGTGTTGAAGCGTATCTGTTTATTGCTTGTTAATAGCTGTTTTTTATACTATCCTTTTTGCAGTGAGGCATATAGAACAGGAATTTTTACAGTCTTATTTTTCTAAAGGTTGAGTAGGTACATCTTTAACTAGAAAAGCCATTCCCCATGGTATTTGATGGGATTAAGAAAACAGTAAAGGTTACAAAATACAATACATATATAAAGATTCTTTTAGTACAAATCAGTGTTAAAGGTTAACAACGAATAGTCTCTATTCATTAGTTTAAATCTTTACTATTTGTTTAGCTCCTTTAAGCAGTGTTCTTATCTTTTTCTCAGGCAGCTAGAGAGTTAATGTGTCCAGGAAGAAAAGGGGGAAGTGGACAAACTGTCTTAAAGTCTTCTTTACTCATAGATAAAATAGTAGACCTAAGTCTCTTTGGTTTATTTATTTTGTTTTTATACCTGTGTGCTGAGAGGGAACATAAAGCTGTTTAGTAACTAAGCTTGCAAAGCCTATTTCCTGACTAATGTTTGTATGTGGTTAATGAATTTCTTATGGGTTGTCTTTAGGCACTGCTTTTTCAGCTAAGAGATCACTTCCATCAGGTCACATGATTCTAAGAAATTTTCCTTATAATTAATGTAAAAGCAAAATCCAAAGCACTCAATATTTCCAGAATATAATAATGCAAAGTGGGATATGCCACACATTCCTTCTTTTGGAATCATCTGCCTTGCAGGATTCCAGTGGACTCAGTCTTGTTCAAGATCCAGCTATTAAGGAGCTGTGGCACTTATATATTCCTTACATGTCCGTTTATGAAACAGAAGGCCTTGGCATGTTAATTTTATAAGTATTTTAAATGTTTTCAAAGCATTTTCAATTGGAATTATCTTTAGCAATTTTACATGTATTAAAAATGCATTTACTTTGAATACTCTCATAAAAATGTGACCATTTTAAATGACTTAGAAATATCTTTGTAAGAAAAGGCAAACAATTTTTTAAAGCTAAGCAAAAATCTTATTGGAAAATTAAACTCTTAACTTGCTCTTGGTGACTGTAATAAATTTTTGCTCCAATGAAAAGAAATGAGCCAATTTTGATTTTCTGATTAAGTTGGAAACTTTTTTAAAATTATTCCTCCAAAAATTATAGCTTCCATAAGGCATACTTCAATGTACAGAAGACACTTACTTCACTTAGATTTTTTTAGCCAGATGAGGCTTTATAAATTACTGTATTATACTCTATAGCTACTTTTAATTCAAATGGATTTTAAACATAGCTTTCATGTCTCCTCACTAGCTGACCAAAGTGGCTTAACATCCAAAGTATTAGCATACTTTAAAAACTCATCTAAAATGCTTTTAGGACCTTTAAGTATTCAATTTTTATAATTTTTAAGCTTATTTAATTGTATTATAATTTTATAGACTTTTGGAATAGTGGGACATAGGAGGCATTTGCAAATTATCCAGGCCTCATTTCCATACACATTATTAAAAGATTTTATAAATGAACAAATTCAGCTGGGCGTGGTGGCGCACGCTTGCAATCCCAGCATTCGGGAGGCTGAGACCGGAGGATCCGGGTTCGCGGCCAGCCTCAGCTACCTATTGAGGCACTCTGCAACTTAGTGAGACTCGGTTTCAAAACAAAGAATAAAAAATAGGGCTGGGGGTGTAGCTCGGAGGTAGAATGCCCCTGAGTTCAATCCCCAGTACCGCAAAAAAAAAAAAAAAAAAAAAAAAAAAAAAAAAAAAAAAAAATAAATAAATAAATGAACAAATTGATTTCCAGAGGATACACCTTCAAAAGTCCACTCACTGAAAATCCAGTATATATAAACATCTGAAAATCAAAGGACAGAAAGGTGAATTTAGTCATATTTAAGGAACTTGAGGATTCAGATTGAAGCAAAAGATGAAAAATTATAATTCATAAGCAGTACATTGGAAGAAAATAAATCAGCTGAAATTTAATACAAACTTCTTAATTTATGTCTTCAAGGTAAATGTCATTCCAATGAATTCACCTGAGGACTGCATAGTGTGTTATTGAAGGGGCAGGAGAATTATTTTCTGGGACAAAATATACCAATGAAGCATCAGATTTATTGACATATTTTATCCCCAGGAAAAGAAAACTAATTAATTTCCCCAAATTCTGTGCTTAGCAAGGATGGAACCAATTCTACCTGGGGAAATAAATCTTTCCTCTGGGCATCACTCAGGTGAGAGTCAACCCTGTGTAAAATTAGAGTAGCACTTAGAATCGAAATATTAAGCCAGAGAAGACAACAGGGATATTATCTACAAGGAAAAAAAGTGATAAATGATGAGAATTAATATGGATTCTAGGTTAGGTTTAGAAAAGGAAATGAGTAAAGATAGTAGTAATCAGATAATATCCTATGCTTAAGTACCATTTACTAACTGTCACTGACTGATATGTGTATCTTGCACATACTAACATATTGAGCTCATATAATAGTTCCATGAGGTAGGTGCTATTCTCATCCTTCTAAGGAAAAATGAGAAAACTGAGGCACCAAGAATTTAAACAATTAATGGGGAAGCAAACCCATATAGTCTGGTTTTAGAATAAGAGCCATTACCTACCATAGAATACTGTCCCCTCTGTTATATAGTAGGTTTCAAACTGTTTGATAGGAAAAGTTGTTTTTAAAGTTTTGTTTTCCACTTTGTCTATAACTAAGTAATAGTTGCTAGATTAGCTTTCTGATGTAAATAATTAGAATACTCTACATACTTTTAGATGCCGGATAGTAGGCAGCATAGGAAAAGACAGTGAGAGAAGTAAAAAAAATAAGCCTTCTTATCATGGTGTAGGATAGGAAAAATAAGTAGGTAGAAAGGAGACAGACAGGAAGAAAAAGTAAAATATAACTTTAATATAAGAACATGTAGCTGAAGTACTTTATCCTCTACTCCACAAACCATTTCTTTCCCAGTTCAGACTCTCCCAAATTCCTGAGAAATCTGTAGATCGTAGAGTTAACTAAAAGAAATTATAACTGTCCTATGCATTGATAACAAGACAGGTATGATATTTTGAGAAACCTATAATTTAGGACACTCCCCAGCTTATCTGTCAATCAGCTATTGAGGACCTCAATCAACCTGAGGACTCTAAGGTTGACCAGACCACTAAACCACCAGGAACCACCTCCAGACTATCAGACTGACATCATCCTCCCTAAAACCCACCAGGAATTCCTGAGTCTTTGGCTCAGTTCTAATCAGACTGCACACTTAGGGTAATGCAACAGAGTCCTTTTGAATTGTTTTTCTGCAATTGAGTTTTCCCCTGTTGAGAATGAAAACAGGTACCATCCACAAAGCCAGGCAGGCACCAGCAATGTGTTAAAAACCAGAATTTTAACGTTATCAGATTAGCACAGTTTAACTAAATCTACATATGTGTAGTTCCTGGCTTTTGTTTTCATAAATTGTAACCAGGCCTGTAGAACCTGTGAAGGCAGATCAACTGCCTTCTCAGTTGTGTCCAAACTGGAATTAAATAGAGTTTTATTTTTTATATTAATTTTCTCTTATTTCAGAAGCTTGTGGGTGAAAGAATCCCAGCAGGGCCTCTGTTGTAGGATGTCTGAAATACTAAGTCTGCCTGAGGTCAGAATTCCTTGTTTTAGATTCAAGGGCCAAAATAGATATAGAAAAAAATGTATTTTACACTTGCCCTAAAAAAAAAAAAAAAAACAGAAAAGAATTAACTTGGTCAACAGGTACATTAACCACTACCAAAATTAAATCGAATTTTCTTAAAAGAATACAACAAAATCTCCATATTTAGCTGCATATTTAAAATAAAATAAGTCCTATTGAAAATTACTAGATGTGCAATGAAATAAGAAAATGTCACCCAAGATCAGGAGTAATAAAATCAGGTAATAAGAGACAGAAGAAGGAATAATAGCAGTGACCAAATTAGCAAAATATGTGTATGTGTATGTGTATGCATGTATACATATGGATGTATATGTGAATTCCTATATACACATATAAATTTTACAAATATATATATGCACACAAAGTAAAATTTAATATTATGTCAAGACAGAAATCGTAAAAACAAAGAATTTCTAAATCTAAATATAATAAATAAAATTAAACATTTATTGGTAGGCTTAATAGTAAATCCAGAGTTTCAGAAGAAATATCACCTTCAATTAATAGTGATTATTAAGCCTAAAGAGCAGAATAAAAGGAAATAGAGCTTCATTGTCTGGAAAACAATATTAAGTATTTTAAGAAATAAATAATCCATGTCATAGAAGGAAGGAATAGAAGCAAGATAAATATTTGATTAATTAATAGCTAAATAATTTTCAAACTTAGAAAAATATCCCAAATGGTTAAAGAATTTCAAACAAAAATTAATTGCAAACAGAATAGCACACCAATGCATATCACAAGTGACCTTCTAAAAACCAGTAATAATAAGAAAAAGAAAAAAAAATAAAAACAACCTTTAAAGCAGTCAAAGAAATGAGAAACAATGAGTACAAGAAGCACAGATAAGGTTTTTCATTGAATTCTCATCAGAAAATAATGTACTTATATCTTTGAAGTAATTGGAAAAGGGAGGCAAAGGCCAAACTAGAATTCTGCGTCTACTGAAAATATTCTTTGGAAATGAAAGCAAAATGAAGACACTTTTAAGCAAACAAAAGCTGAGAGAACTGTCACCAGCAAAACTGCAAGGGAAAAGATTTTGATTAGAACTACAGATCTACACAAAGAAATGAAGAGAGTCGGCAATGTTAAATATATATACCTATATGCAAGAAGGTTTTCACATTAAAAACTGAGTAATAATTTTTAACTTAAAGCAAAAATAATAACACAAAGTGAGATTCATAACATACATAAGTGTTAACATATATGTAAACAAAAGAACAAATAATAGGTGATATAAGATATTTACATTAGTTGAAGAGAATAATATTTGAGATAAATTGTTAGAAATTAATGAGTCATAAGTAAGTAAAGATACATACTTTAAAGCAACCAGAGAAACTCTATAGCATAAAACAAAGACAGCAAAGGAGAATAAATGAAATATTAATAATACTGTTTATCAAAAAAAGGCAAGAAAAAAATGCAAGAAACATATACTCAAAATCAAGGGAACATTTAAATTATTTTTTCCAAAAATAGTACTGGAACAAATAGAAATATATTATGTTGAGATCTAAAATAACTTCTATGATAATTACTTCTTTTTGCAGATGATAATACATTAAATTCAAGATCAACCCACACTCTCCTAAAGTGAATGAGTTGTCATTTCTACAAGCGTGTTTTCAAACTTCATCTCCATCATAGATGGATCTATTTCTGAATTCTCATTCTATTCTTCTGATTTTTCAATATCTTTATGCCAATACTTTCTTCATTATAGAGCATACTAACTCTTTTTTTCTTCTTTTTTTATTAATTGATGCATTGTAATCATACATCTTTGTTAGGTACAAACTGATAAAGACATACATGCACACATTTGTCATTTAGCCCCTTCCCTAATTCCCACCCCACTCCCTCGCCCTCCCTCTCAAGTTCAGTTTTGTGATTGACTTTGATATATTTTGAAAATACATCATGTGTGTTAGGGTGCCCCCCAATCCCATCCATCACCTTCAGTTAAGTCAATATCTTTGCTTATCTAGGGTTTCTCCTTTTTTATCTGGATTCCCTCTTATGCTCCATTTTCTCCCTAGCATCCGCATATTAGGGAGAACATATGCTTTTTTACTTTTTGTGACTGACTAATCTCATTTAACATAATATCTTCCAGTTCCATCCATTTCCCTGCAAATGACATAATTTTGTTCTTCTTTATGGCTGAGTAAAATTCCATTATGAACATATCTCATAGTTTTGTAATCCATTCATCTGTTGATAGACATCTTGGCTGTTTCCATAGTTTGGCAATTGTGAATTGTACAGCTATAAACATAGATACACATGCATCGGTCTAATAGTTTGGTTTCCATTCTTTTGGGTAGATACCCAGAAGTGGTATGGCTGGATCATATGGTAGGTTCATTCCCATTCATCTGAGTGTCCTCCATACTGTTTCCAAAGTGGTTGTAGTAATTTGCAATTCCACCAACAATGTATTAGGGTTCCCACTTCTCCACACCCTCGCCAGCATTTGTTGTTGTTTGTGTTTTGTTTTGTTTTGTTTTTATGATTGCCATTCTGATTGGAGTTAGGTGAAATCTCAAGGTAGTTTTGATTTGCATCTCTCTGATTGCTAGTGATATAGAACATTTCCTCATACATTTATTGGCCATTTGTATTTCTTACTAACTCTTAAAATCAAATAGTTTGAGATATATTCCCCCCTAATTTGCAATTTACATAAGAATGCATTTTTATATGTTTTTCCTTATAAAAAGGAAATACTTAGTGCCATTTCCTTTTGCCAAAGAAATCTTGACATACAAGTCTGAATGGAATTGTGGTTACGAAGATGGGGTAACTTCAGTATTTTTAAATATATATTCTTGCTAAGACCATTGGTAAGATGGTAGTGAATCCATCAATGGCCTCTCACAGGATGGATGCATAACACTAGTGATCACTGAGGAACTCTGTTCCTGTAGTGTCCATAAGACCAGTTACTTCCCTGTGCTGACATTTGTTTTCAGATATATGCACAGCTAAAAGTTATCCTTGTTTAAAAATATAAAAGTGTCCAAGAATTTGAAAAATAAATCCCTATTTTCATTAAATATTATTGTGTAATTTTACTTTTTTGTAATCTTTGTATCTTGAGATGCTATTCATGTGGGAGTAGAATCACTGGATTAGATAAGGAGCTTTCAGTTTCAAATAGAACCTGAGTAAGACTTGAGGAAAACTAGGAATAATCAGTAGGTTTATCTAAATACAGAAAAAATATTAATAGGGAAGGCTCCAGGTAGTTGGTGAAAATGCATTTCTTTTTTTTTTAATCTCACTTTGAATGTCTCCTACTATACTGACACATTCTATTAAGGGGTGTGTATGTGTGTGTGTGTGTGTGTGTGTGTAAAAACTTGGGTATGATCATAGTTTAGAAGTTACACATAGGTTTCTCTTTGAAAAATTCTAAATGTTTGTCTGAAAGTTTCAGTTCTAAAAGCTTTTAAAGTTTTTCTCATCACTCAGAATAAAAGGATTTTTTTGAAGATAGATTAATGATGTATTATACAGTTGGAAGATAGAAGTGCTGTATATTTTCCATTCATTCATAAGTTATATTTATTCCTTTGGTTATTTCTTCTCTTTCCTTCTTCTTCAAGTTTTAATCATATATTCTTTGTGTTAGGTTCCAGATTATTTCATAATAAAGTAAGCATCCATCATCCTTCCTTCCCCCTCCAAAATACAAAGTAGACAGGCTTTCTGTTAGCACAATATTTTCTGAGCCTCTCTGATTTAAATCATCATCAGTTTACTATCTCATCAGTGAGTTGCTTTTCTCTACCGTGTAGACTGCTCTTTATACCTTAGCAGTTTTAGAAAACCATTGAAAATGATAAAGTTCCATCAGTGCCCATACTATTTGGGGACTATACCACTTAGTATTACAGTATTATAAATGCCTCCTTTCTCTCTTTGGTGCAATACACAATGGAACAATTGAGGGGTTCTCTGTGTAGAAGACAGAAAGAGCCTGTTGAACCGAATCTCAGTAGATGGAAGGAGTAAGATCATAGTCAGGGCTCCTCAGAGAGAGATAGCTCAAAATCTTTAGCTGTCTTGAACTGCTACTTTTAAATCTAGCCCATGTGCTCAGCCAATGGTAGATTTTTCACAGAGAAAGAGTAAAGGATGAAGGGAGCAGGGGTTCTATAGGGGTTTGATGGGGAAAACAACTCTCTTTTCTCAAGAGTCATAATTGCTCAAGTCCAGTGTCACGTGCCCAGCATGGCAACATCATTCTTCTGATTTGTTCCAAAGTCTAATGATATTACTAATGATCATGGTCCTAAATAAATAGTGCCAAGAAAAAAACTCATCTCCATTTCTTCTCTCTCTAATTATTATGGCTCACAAAGATCCTGGACCTAAATCTAACTTTGGAATCAGCAGAAAACAGCCCTTCCTTTTTTGGAACAGGCACAATGAGTGATTGGAGAAGGTATAAAAATCACTCTGCTTTATGATGTGTAGATTAATGAAGGTATTAAACCATTCTAATGACAGATAAGGAAATTATATTCACTGTTGCTGAAAGAAATAAAACTGCTTTATCATAAATTAAAGAGGTCTAAAACATTTCAAGCTCATCAATAGTGCATGGGCAACAAAGAAGTACAATTTTATAACCCATTATGAAGTATCTTAATTTATTAACATCCATCATCTTTTTCTACTTCATTACCATTGTCATTCTCAAAAACTTATGGGAAACACCAGTTTTTGCAGAAAATAAAAATAAATTTGGGTCAGGATGTTACCATTTTTAAGAGATATGCTAGAATTTGCCTATATTCTTAACATGTTGCACTGTTAATTTTTATTTCATTGATATTCTCATCTAGATAGCAGCTGTGCCCTAAGATCCAATGGCATGATTCATTGCCCAAAGATTAAATCTGGATTTGTAATAAATGGTTAGACTGTTGATCCAGAGAGTATAATTCTTAAAATGTCACAGCAAAAGTATGACTCCTTTATATGGATAAATTCTCGTGGAAATTGTAGACACATCATCTCAGGCTGTTATATGGTGTCATAAAAAGTGGGTGGAGGAATATCTTTATTAGTCATCTCTTGTCTGTCTTTTTATGTCACATCTAGTGCTATTGTGATCACTGTTGTAACAGTGTTAGTGCTACTGTGACCTGCTAATTCCTTGCCATACGTGCTTCTCTAATGCCAGAATATAGGATGCTTGCAGAAAATGCCCTTTTTCAGAGATGGCAAGTAGAAAGCTTCTCTGCTAATCCTTTCTTTTTTCATTATTGAAGGAATATGAATTATTTCTTAACTATATGGCCTCTGTGTCTCATGTAAAGCCAGTTCCCAGGAGGCATTGTCAAGTGACCAAAGTTAGTGTCCTTTCCCTAGATAGCTGTCCCTGCCACCACTGCAGTGAAGATTCGTTTCATAGATAATCATGGATTCAGCCTTTCATCCTGTGATCACTATCTGCTGTGAATCAGGAAGATTTTCCTAAGGAATCATGATTCATATATCTGGCTCACTGTCTCACTGACTCTACTTAAACTAATATGGAGGAAATGATAGGAAATAGCTTTATACTTCAATATGATTCTAATCATGACTCAATCATATGGCTAAGTTGAAAATAATAGAAAACACAAAAGGTGATTGGGCAAATTACACATATCTACCATTGAAAGGTACTTCCGAACAGTCCTAGCCCAGGTCTCTCACAATGGACCCAACTTTTGAGTTCAGAACCATTTTAGACCATTAACTTTGCTCCTGTGTTATGATTTTTGAAAGAAAGATTGAATGGCTATCCGAAGTCTATCAACCATTTTATATTCAGTATGTGGATGGCTATTCTCATCTTCCATTCCTTGGATGAGCAAGATGGAAAATGTCCCTTGCAGAATCAATCAGCAATGGTCTGTACTAGAAATGAACTTGGTAACATCTTAAGACTGATTTTCCCTAACACTCTCTTACTACCCAGTCATTATACCCATTCCTTGGTAATTTTCCTAAAATAAACTAGCTACATACAAGATATCATCATCAGGCTCTGTGTTTTTAGAAAAATTAAGTAATTCCAATGCTTGGCAATTTGCATAGCTAATGATTCTGAGGAATATTAGGGGTAGAAATTTAATTCAAAGTAAATTTAAGCAAAAACATTTATTTGCTCATACACATAATTTGGGGAAAATTGGACTTGGATAAGCTAATTAGTAAAAGGCCCTCTTTATCTTTCAGATCTGTTTTGTCTACATGTATGTATTGGCTTCATTACAAAACAGGCACATCTGCCGCAAATAACATTCTATGGCCACAGGTTTGCACCTTGTTAATTTCTGAATCTAGCAGAGACTTATGTTGTCTTCTCAGTGTTTTCAATAAAAGATGCAAAACTGAGTATTATTTTCTCTGGCTAGCCTGACTCTTCACATGTAAACTATGACCAGTAAAATGGTATACTCTATTTAAATTCTCTATTTAGATTTATCTGAGTGAAATTTCAATCACTGTAACTAAAGAGGACAAATGCTAGAAGGACATGGTGGTACATGCTTGTAATCCAGTATTTGGGAGGCTCACACTAGAGTATCTTGGGTTCAAGGTTGTCTGCCAGCCTCAGCAGCATAGGAACACCCTTTTTAAAATAAAAATTAAAAAGGGCTAGGTTGTGCCTTGGAGGTAAAACACCCCTGGGTTCAATTTCCAGTATCAAAAAAAAGGCCTTTACATTTTAATATGTTTTCAGAATACAAAGTAATTTTTCATGTACAATTAGAAGGTTATTACCATAATAAATGAAGATGAGAATCCTGCAGACAAAATCAACCAATGACACTTGTGGCTTTGTAATTCTTTAATCATGGACACGTGCCTGAAATCCCCTCACAGATCACCTTTTTATCCTCTTACCTCATTTAGCCTTCTATTTCAGGATAATACACACCCTTTTATATGCAGCCAATTAATTTTGATGTTTGGCTCAGGGATTCCATGTGTTTGAAAAGTGTAAGGTCTGATGACATCTCCCATGTGCTCACTGTGGGAATTCTCCATTTTTCTACAAGGCCATTACAGTTAAAATGTACATTACCAATATTCTTTTTCAAGGGTTATCTTTATTGTGTGTATTCAAGCTCAGAAGGGAGCTTACTGAGGTAATCAAAATCTCTTTGATGTGCTTCACCTACTAGGGAGAATTCTGGATAACAAAAAAGCATGGCATGACAATCTGACAGCTCAGTTCATCAGAGTCAGCAAGATAGATATTGTGGGACAATGGTGGAGACCTTGTGGTGAGAGGTAAGAGACAAGTTGTTGAGTATGCAGAGCTTACTAAGATCCTCTATAGGAACTAATTTTAGTTCAGATCTAAAGTTTGAATGAAGGATGAAGGGTCCATTGGGTAACTCCGCAACATGCAATGGCTGTACTTTCATATATCCTTGATTGTCTTAGACAATTCTCCATTGGCACAGCAAAGGAACTGCAAAATTACGTGTCAAAAAATGCTTTTAAAAATTAGGTCGACCATTGCTTC
Organism: Graphiurus murinus; assembly: GCA_004027655.1. Lineage (NCBI taxonomy): Eukaryota > Metazoa > Chordata > Mammalia > Rodentia > Gliridae > Graphiurus > Graphiurus murinus. The sequence continues at coordinate 31,977 of PVLC010006928.1, forward strand.
TTAATAGTGTGGGATCTACCGGTATGAATTCAATATATTGATAGTCTAATTAACTTTAGCATGTTCCTTTGCCCCAGAGATTATCTAAAATCCTTACCATTTAGCTTTCTGTTGGATATAATGATGTCAACACAGAAATGGAAAAACAGAACACATTTGTCTCATGAAAATAGGATCTCTCATGGTGTGGGAAAACTACTGAGAGAATGTTTTATTAAAGATGATCTGGGAAAAACATTTTCAGATGATAAATAAATAAATAATAAATAAAGAGTATTAGGACTCAGTATAGGCAAGTGGTCAGCCTAGACTTAATTCTAGCAGTTGGCTAAATTGCCCCATCTGCTTTTATTGAGAATACATAGATTCATGAAGGATGTAGAATGGGCCATCTTATAACTCTTAGAGGTCCTTAAGAATAATTTTTATACATAGCATTATTTTGTTACAATCTTTACATCTCTGCCCCTCCTCCCTCCTCCAAACCCCCTTCATCACTCCATTGAGGTCTCTGGTCTTCTACGTGATGTTATTTTTGTTTCTCAATTTCTATTTAGCTTCCACAAATAAGAAAAAAAGGTACAAGTATTTATTTTTTGATACTGACTTATCTTGCATAGCATGATTCTCAATTTTCTGCCTCCCCCATTCCCCTGTATGCACTCACAATACCCAGTAAAATAATATTTTATATCCTACCTACCCCATGAAAATAACTCTAGCAACCTGTGAGGGCTAAGATTTCCATGTCCAGAATTTAAAATTTCAAAATATTTCCCTCAGATATGCATGCTATTTGAGCTTTTTTCATTAAGAATCTCCTAACTTTCTTCCTTGTATGTGCCCTTTAATCTCAACATATCTTCCAGAAATATGATTAATATGAATACTCTTTGACCCATCAGGTCATTTATATACACAGCCTTCAAAATCTATACTTAGAAAGCATAAATATAGTACAAACAAATAATAAAAATATGCATTTTTTTCAGTACTGGGGATTGAACACAGGGGCATTCTACCTCTGAGCTACACTCCTAGTCCTATTTTTTTTATTCTTTATTTTGAAACAGGGTCTCACTAGGTTGTGGAGGGCCTCACTAAGTAGCTGAGGCTGGCTGCAAACCTGGATCCTGCCATCTCAGCCTCCCAAGTACTACGATTACAAGCATGTGCCACCACACCTGGCATGAGACTATTTTTGAGACACACACACACACACACACACACCACATACATATATATGATTATTTTTGAGACACATACACACATACACACATACAGATATTATTTACCTTTTATTACCAAAAGGTTGATCTGATCATATGTATATGATCACCACCTAGAAAGAAGGAAGGAAAATTAATCTCTAGACAGTTGCCTGGAGATTTCTGCCAGGTTTCCACACATCTACTAACTATAAAATACCTCTTTTACCTGTAAAGATTTTCAGAGAGCAAAACCATAGTAAAATACTGATGCAAATACTTCCTTTATATTCTACATATAATATTTAATGTTTCTTAACATTTCTCTATGATCTTAGGTTGACACACATAAAAAAAGAATATAAACCTTTACAATTCTATTCACTGGGAGTAAAAACATACTTGAAAGATGCTTTTATAAGCCGGGCGTGGTAGCGCATGCTTGTAATCCCAGCATTCGGGAGGCTGAGACCAGAGGATCCGGGTTCGCGGCCATCCTCAGCTACCTAGTGAGGCACTCCGCAACTTAGTGAGACTCGGTTTCAAAATAAAGAATAAAAAATAGGGCTGGGGGTATAGCTCAGAGGTAGAATGCCTCTGAGTTCAATCCCCAGTACCTAAAAAAAAAAAAAAAAAAAAAGACGCTTTTATAATAGCAGTGGTTCTAATTATTATTGAAATGGTGAAATAGTAAAAGGAACAAAAACTGAGTTTTAGACATACTTATGTAGTGTCAGCAGCATTCCTGCTCTGGCTTTGCAAACCTCATTATAGTGACAGTAAAGAAGGGACAGCACAGGCTCTCATATGAGAAAGAGAATCATCCAAAGATGTCGCATACACATGTGTGTACATACACACATACACACACATGCATGCTTATGTAATATCTAGCTATCCTCTATTTCCTATTAATGTTTTTCACTCTTAAGCTACTTTTAGTTAGGTTTTGATCACATGTCAACAAGATACTCACTTCATAACTGACACATCTTTGAAAAATGAAAGAATGGTCCTGGTGTGGTTGAAGTGAGGGAGACAGAGACCCAGCAGAGTAGTTTAGGGGAAGCTTGACAGGAGTGTCCTTTATTCCCTTCCCATTCACAGTGAATTAATTATTGGGGTGGGGCTTTATTTACCTAATCAATAAAAACAGTCTAGAGTTTTATTTCCATAAATATAACCTTGAAAATTTCTAACTAAGCTACTCAAATGAATTTGAAATTTGGGGATGTATGTTAAAATAAGCAGAGACTAATATTTATAATAAAACTTCTAAAGTGAATATGTTCCACGTTGTTTTATTTTGGAGATATTAAAGTGTGATGGAAACTAGAGAAAGATGCCTAGATATGCATTTTTCAATAACTAAACATCATTTATTTGTGATGGCAGCTTTCTGATTTCTTTTACAGATATCATTTTACATATTGCTATTTTCAAGATTGCTGTTTCCCTCTTCCCCCCTACCCCCTTCCTCTCTCCCCACTCTCCTCTCCGCTCATCAACTGTTCTAGAATCCCTAAGGAGATGTAGGATGGGTAAAGGAAGATGGTCCCTTGCTCTGGGCACCTCTGTCTTTAGCATCCCTGAAAGTATAAGGAGAGTCTCACGATTATTAAACCACTAGAAAAATGAATCTCAAAGAAAGACATCACATGCTAGAGTTATTCACATAAGTTATGGAATCTTGGGTGAAGTAGAAATAAGAACATACATAGGACCTCTTTATAAGACACGCTGGTAAATTGATTTCAGTATTTCCTTGATCTGCTTGTGTACCTGGACTTTGTTTGGGCCACGGAGAAATCCCTTTGAGGAAGTGAATCAGCAGATATAGAATGAGTAAAGAAGGTTGTTAATGAAGCTCAGTCTAACAAAGTCTTGTTAGAAGTAGTTCTTGAGGCTAAAAATCAGCAATATCCTTATAAGATATCTTCTAATTACAGAAAGTAGGATTCAAGGTGTAGTTTCCCTGAAAAGACACAAAATGGAATAGATTCATTTCTGTTAATTTAAGTCATTCTCTTGGCTTTATTATATATATGGGAAGAGACAGAGAGGGCTGTCATTTACCACATAAACAGCTGACCCTTGGAATTTCTGGAAAGATATATTCAGACACTTCTGAAAATCATTCGACTTAGCAATATCATCCAAAATTTATCAAGGTCTTTTCATGTATCATTCACTTTTCTGAACACTTTACACATAGACTTTCCCTTTTTCATCTTCACAACAGTCCTATAAATTAGGTGCTACAATTATAACTCTGTTAGCTAATGAGAAAACTGAGGCTTAGAATGTCATGTGCTTATGAAGACACAGCTATAAATGCTGGACCAGGAATTCAAGGCCAGGCAGTTTTGTGCCACAAGTCCCTATCCTAATGGAATCTCCACTGTGATGAGCAATCAGAAAATTTGAGACAGGACAGCAGGGCCATTGAGTAGTTCACTCTTTAGTGGCTTAATTCAACTTCAGATTCACAATCACACTGTCATTCACTGGACATTCTATAAATGCTGTTTAATTTAAACTCTTACAGTAGTGCTGTGATTTGTTTCTTAAGCAATTGCCTTTGTGGTATCTAGAAAATATTAAAAATTATGCAACAATAAATATCAACAAAATATCTTTCACCAATATGTTACAGCTTAGATTAGCTCTTGACAACAAAACGGTAAAAATAAGCAGGCAGGCCAGGCGTGGTGACCCAGGTTTAGAATCCCAGTACTTGGGAGGTTGAGGTTTAGCAGGTAGCCTCAGCTACTTAGTGAGGTTCTCCACAACTTAGAGAGATTCTGTTTCAAAATAAAGAATAAAAAATAGGACTGGGGTGTAGCTTGAAGGCAGAATGCCCCTGGGTTCAATCCCCAGTACCACACACAAAAAAAAAAAAAAAAAAAAAAAAAAAAAAAAAAAAAAAAAAAAAAAAAAAAAGAAAGAAAAAAAAAAGAAAGAAAAAAAAAATCTGGTAGGGTCATTATCATTTTCAATGATAGAACATTTCAGTAAAAATGGGCAAAAAAAGGTCAAGAACATTTCAGTAAAAATGGGGGGAAAAGGTCAAAGTACACAGAATGTGAAGATATATTGCCTACTCATGTGTATTTTCCTTTATGCTCAGATAGTCTCATGTTCTATTTTACTTTAAATACTTTGTGTTTGCAAAAGGTTTTGTATTTAATTTCTATTTTGTAAGTTGTTTGTTTTTTAATCTTAAAGGGTCTTATTATCAGAGAAAAGAAAATCCATGAAAATTTGAAAAAACTGAGCAAAGACTCATCATTCTATCTGGATCTACAGAAATACCCAGAGCTTGACTCATGAAGTAGCACTAGAGCCTGAGTCATGCTCAGGGTAGGAAAATATTGATATATTTGTGAAATATCTAATTGCTTCTTTTGGCTGCAATGGGAGATGCTGTTGAAGCTAGAAGAGAAGGGAAGAGGATTGCTTCAGGGAAATTAATATTTAATTTTAAGGTTTGATTATCTCTGCCTTAATAGAGTTGTCTGATTCATAATTCAAATACTGAACTCAGCCAGCTTTGAATTTGTAATTGGATACGGCCCAGCATAATTTCTTCATTGCTGCATTCTAAGATATTTAAACACTAGCATTTGTTTGTTTATGGTATTCTTTTTTCCAATTTTTGCATTTTCTCTTTTTTTAGAGAGACATTTGAGTAATAAATTAAAAATCAGGGGATAAGCTTTTAGACCTGCTTTATTGACTTTTAGTTTTATGGTCTAGGAAGATTTCACCAGCTCCTCTACCTCAAAAACAATATTAAGCATGAGGATGAAACACTGCCTTTGCCTATGCAAGGTAGAGAGGGAGGGAAGGAGGGAGAGAGAGAGAGCGAATCTATATCTGTGCATATAAATTAGTCATCATAAGCATCTTATAAAATGAGGTTATTTTACTCTGTTTTGAATTCAGATAAGTCATACTTCCCCTTCTTTTTTTATCATAAGTTCAGCCCATTATTTTGTCTTTTTTTCTGTCTACAACCCAAGTTCCTTTAGCACAGCATAGAGTCTTTTCCATGGTTCTCTCCATAGTGCTTGTTATAAAGTAGGTGCTAGATAAATGTAATTGAAAGGGATAGGGAAAGAGAAAGATGCAAACATAATATATTAATTTATGTCCTCATTCATTTCATCAATATATATATATATATATATATATATATATATATAGACACATATATGCTTTTATTGATGCATTGTAGTCTCATATTTTAATGGAATTCATATTGCTAGTGACACACATGCACACATTACTTGGTGGGCTTTACCCCAGATCCCTCCCCATTCCTCTACTTTCCCATATGTGATATTGAAATTGGCATTATTTTCACATATACATAATGCCAGTGGAAGTATTTCCTTCATTGATTCTCCCTCTCCTCTTCCCCCCCAAAACCACCTCCCTGGCTCCACTGGAGTTTCTCCTCCATTATCTAAAGTCCCTCTGGTATTGTAATTATTCCATAGCTTCTGAATAGGAGAGAAAATATAGGACCCTTTACTTTCTCTGACTGGCTAATCTCACTTAACATAATGTTCTCCAGTTCCACCTATTTTTCTGCAAATGTCATAATTTTGTTCCTTTATGTTGTTGAGTAGAATTCCATTGTGTGTATATGCCACAATTTTTTGATCCATTCATCTGTTGACAGATACCTGGGTTGGTTCCATAATTGTGAATTATGCTGCTATAAACATGTAGATATGTATGAATTACTCTGATATTATGATTTCAGTTTCTTTGGAAAGGCACTCAGGAGTGTTAAATCTGGATCATATGGTAGATCCATTCTCAGTTTTGTAAGGAATCTCCACAACTGATCTCCATAGTGGCTGCACTATTTCGCAGTCCCACCAACAGTGTAAAAGAGTTCCTCTTTCCCCACATCCTTGCCAGCATTTATTATTGACTTACTGATGATTACCATCCTAATTAGGGTTAGATGGAATCTCAGTGTAATTTTAATTTGCATCTCTTTGATTGCTAATGATATTGAACATTATTTCATGTATGTATCGGCCATGTGTATTTCTTCATTTGTGACATGTTTATTTAGTTTAATTGCCCATTTGTATCTGTATGTGTATACACATGTACACATGAAAATGTCATATCATGTAAGAGCCACACATCCTTATAGTTTTCAGCTGGTGAGTTAATATGATGTGGATTTCATCTTTAGCATTTTGAATTCATGACAAATCATTCTATTGAGCTGGATATTTTTTAGGACAGCATTCTTACATGGCCATTAATTATTCTACAACACCCAGCATAATACTAAGTGAAAGAAGAGGATTCAATAAATAATTTCAGTAATTTTGCAAGGACTTTAACCTCTTCAAACCTTTCCAAGAGTATCCTGTCTCTGCATCATGGTCTTCACTTTAGTTATCTTCTAACCTCTATTTTTCCTCCTTTTCTCTTGAGTCTGCTCAATTTGACCATTTACATATTGGTCTCTGCCTCCCATAACAACATGGGGCCATTGCCTTTCAAATGGCAAATGTCCTCTGGTCATTTGATTATTCCAAACTTCTACTAGTCTCTCACCTTCACCTCTCCTCTTTCTCACATAATAATAAACTGTGCTTCTTGATTTACCTATAAATAATCCTGAAAAACAAAACAAAGTCTCTTTGCAGATATTCCTTATCTCCAACTAGAAATAACCTCATCTCTGGAGTTTTCTTCTCTGCCTAACTTCATAGGCTGCCACATTAGTTGTCTCCAACTTCTCACATTCTTCCCATTGAATCTTAGCAATGACATCAATCAATCAATCAATCAAAGTATGTATGTCTGTCCCTGGAAGAGACCACTCCAGATCTTCATTTTGCCAAGCCCCATGGCAACTTCTTCTGTAGCTTCTCCTTTCCATAGACTATGATGGAGCTTTTCTATTCTTTCATTTTATATGCTTTCTTGCTATGTGGCTTCCTTTTAAAATGAACTTTCAAAGGCCAACACCATTGGGAAATGGCCTTTGGTCCAGTGCACAGACTTTTCTTTTTGACCTCCAAAGTATGTTGAGTGTATTATAGTACCTTAGAAAAGAAGAATGTAAAGAACTCTATTGTACATTAATCCCTCTGTTGTATATTAATCACTTTGCATGACTTTAGTTCTTTTTTCATTTATTTTAGATAGATAATTATCCTTATGTGACTTCCGAAGATACATAGGCTGAGAGATATATGGGGTGACTTATGTTAGGTCTTAACTAATACATGCCAGAAATGGAAATTAAATTTTTTTCTTCTCACTATCCCATGCTATATGAGGTTTCCTATGGATATCTATGAAAAGAATGGAAAAAGGAGGAGTCTGTAATAAAATCACAATGGGATAATAATAATATTGGCTACTACTTATTGATCATAATAATATTCATGATAATAAAAATTAATTTTGAGCTAATTAAGATCTTTATACATTCTACATTTTATCATAATAAACTTATAAAATAGTCATTTGCATTTTTCCCATGTTATAGTGGTAGATGAGTGGTTTTAGTAAATTTCAGACCTAGGTCTGTTTGATTCTTAAATCTGTGCTCCTTCCAGTTAGTTTTCAATTCATCATATCCCCATAGGACAGAATAGTAGTTAAGAACAATATAAAAGGTTTAAGAAATTCTGAACCTACCTTCCCATTGTCTAAAACAGGATACGAATTTCCATTATCAACACCTTAAACTATAATAATTTCTGGAATCATCATATTATACATTTATCCAGTTGAAAAAGTACACTTATTGTGGTGATATTGCTTAATTCTTATTTTACATTCTGTCCTCTGACTACAGCATTAAAATTCATAGATATAAAGGTTACCTAACATGATATGCAAAATCAGTCTGATATGAAGGTCATAGTCCTGCAAAGAAGATTAAGAATTAAGAAAACTGGTTTTCAGCATTATTTAGAAAAGCCAGAAGGTAGAAACAAATAAAATATCCATCAACAAATGACTAAATAAACAACATGTAGTATACCCATACAACAATATTATTCAGCTTTAAAAAGGAGTGAAATTCTAATATATGCTACAACATGAATTTGAAGATATTATGCTAAGGGAATAAACCAGACACAAGAGGGAAAATATTGCATGATCCTACTAATGTGAGGTACCTAAAATAGTAAAATCCACAGAAATAAAGTAGAATGCTGGTTACCATGGGTTGGGGAAAAGAGAAAGGGAAGTTATTTAAAATGATGAATATATTCTGGAGATGGATAGTGGTGATGATTACACACAAAATGAACGTGTTTTAAGCCACTAAACTGTGCATTAAAAAAAGTTTACAATGGTAAAATTTATGTAATATATATTTATCTCTAATAAAAATGGACAAAAGAGAGAGGTTAAATAACTCAAACCCATATCTAACTAAGTAGTTGAAGGGAAATAATCATATCTGGTAGAAAAGACCTTGCTTAAGGATGCATGCTGTGGTTCTCAAAGGCCATTGTAGCCTGGCCTCTGTCCTCCTCTGTGATTCCCCTGGTCTTCCCTAGACCAATATGTTCCAGCCAGACCTGCCTTCTCTCTATTCTTCACAAAGGCCCAATTATTCCTTCCTTAGCCTGCTAAGTCCTGTTCCATCTGATTTTGGAATGTCTGACTCACTCTTATCATTTTTATCTGTATTCAAATATTGATTTCTTATAGATTTCCCTCTTAACTATGCATTCAAAAATGAGATGCCAGCTGGGAGTGGTGGTACATGCCTGCAATCCCAGTATTTGGAAGATAGATATAGGAAGATCACAAGTTTGAAGCCAGTCTCAGCAACTTAGTAAGTCTCTCAAGAACTTATCAAGACCCTGTTTCTAAATAAAAAATAAAATCAGTCTAGGGGTATAGCTTAGAGGTAGAACACCTCTGGCTTTAATCTCCAGTACCCACCCCCCCCACACACACACGAGAGATGCCAGTCATCTCACCTCTACCATCTTAGGGAATATCTGTTACATCCATCTGTCTTTTTTTTTTTTGTAACACAATGTAATCATGCATTTTATTACCCATGCATGTATCCACATATGCATGGAGTACATATGTAATCTCTATATCCCTCTGCAGTAATTTCAAAGGTGCTTAAGGACAGCAAATTTTCCTGTTTTCTTTCTTTCTTTCTTTCTTTCTTTCTTTCTTTCTTTCTTTCTTTCTTTTTTCCCTTGACACAGGGAATGTTCTCTAGCATAGATCATATACTGGAAACATTTTGAAATAATTGAAAGGAAGAGAGAAGAAAAGAGTTCCTTTCTATTTTAATAAGTAAACACTATATATATATATATATCACTATTTTACTGTAACCAGTACACCAAGCATCTAAGACTCAGGGATGAGAATATCTTACAGGTAAACACTTGCTTTAGAGACATCTCAGACATAAGAAAGCCAGATTTGCCATGCTAATACATTAGATGCTGAAATTAAAATTTCAAAATAATCTTGATGTTGTCAGTGAGATCTATCAGAGATATCCTTTAAGTGGAAACTTTCCTTTTCTATATGAGTTTATTTATACATCATTCATCAGAAAAGTTGATGAGGGTGATTAAAATAGTTTAGAACTAAAGTAAAATATTTTGTACTGAAATCTACCTAAAAGGATGTGATGTAGTATTGCTAAACTGTCTGATGAACTTCAGAAGAAACAAATGCTCTTGAATATTGAAAATCAACATATTCAGATACTTTAGTAAGGAATAATAGAAAATATGCAAAAAATTAAATTTTAGCAGTATAAGATTATCTTTTGTAATATAACTAAAAACATTCAGGTTACTATTATTCTGCTGTATGGGTTGACTCAAGGGTCTACTTATATTATCCATGAAGCTTCTTCGGATTCCTTCTTTTTTATGTCCTGGTTCCATTCTCAAACATCCTCTCCTCCTCTATGAGGGATTAAATCCAAGAAAGAATAGAGAGAGAAAAAAATTCTATCCCCTAATAAACTCAAATCAGTTTCACTAATTGGCTGACAATGACTCCAGTGTGTTTCCATAACTACACTTGCATGAATATTTGTAGTCAGGAAATGTGTTGATTGGCTCAGTCTTTAATCTTATGCCTATGTCTGGAACTGGGGTGAGGTTGGTTTCATCTCAGGTACACAGTGTAAGAGTGGAGTGGCTATGGAGACTCACAGGGAAATGAAATACTTTTCATGGAAGGTAGGAAAAATAGAGTGTGTTTTAAGAACACTGTCCACTGTGCTCATCCACATACATGATATCCTCTGTAATGTCTGTGATATTTAGACCAACATGTGGGATCATTATTAAAAGTGATATAAATAAAACCTTAGAGAAACAATATGATTCCATATTTAAGAATTAGAATGAGAGAGATTTTCAGGTTCCATTTCAATAATATTTTATGATGTTAAGTAGTGTGGATGAATCCTCTTACATGTACAATTTTCTATGGAGATGATCTTCCTGTTGCCAGAATGGAGAAGTTGTCTATTGGGATTTAGCTAGAGAGATGTGCACAGGTTGGTGAATCTGCGCTTTTGTCTCTGTCCTCCTCCCCTGTTTTCATTTTGTTATGCCCTGAGTGGTGATAGTGGAAACAGTCACTCTAAAGGGAGAGATTTTGTGGTTAAATATTTCAGACAATTTTCCACTAGCTACCATGTACGTAAGATCTGGAGATTCTCACTGACACAGGGCTTGACAATTCACATAAAAAGGATTTCTGCCATTGCTACTTTGGGAAATAGGATACCTTTTTGTAGTCTATTTCCATTCATTTATATCTTTATCCATCATCCCTAAGCAACGTATTACTACCATCTTACTACCACCTCCCCTCACTTATCCATATTGTCTGTTCCTCTTTGCATGGAAATCTTTCCTTCTTTTTGCCTTAGTATCATTCTTTTCCTTTTTATTTATTTATTTTTATTGGTACATTATAATCACACATCTTGGTGAAGTTCAAGGTGACAGAGGCATACATGCACACAGCATTCATTGAGCCCTCCCTCAGTTCCCATCCCATCCCCTATTCCCTCTCTGTCCCCTCCTTTCCATGATCAGCACATTAATTTTGATAATTAAATTTGATAATTTTGTATATGTACATCATGTCCATTAAGGTGTTTCTCTCTTCCCTCCTCTCATCTCCCTCTGGTCTACTTCTTCACTCAACTAAGGTTTCTTCTCTTTTGTCTGGGTCTCTCCTATGTCCCAATTTCTCCCTAGCTTCTGCATATTAGGGAGAACATCTGACTTTTCATTTTTTGTGACTGACTATTCTCACTTAGCATAATGTTTTCCAGTTCCATTCATTTCCCTGCAAATGACATAATTTTTTTCTTCTTTGTGGTTGAGAAAAATTCTCTTGTGTACATATCCCATTGTTGTGTAATCCATTCATCTGTTGATGGATGTCTCCGGTTGCTTCCATAGTTTGGCAATTGTGAATTGTGCAGCTATAAACATAGATATGCATGCATTACTCTGGTAGCTTGGTTTCCATTCTTTTGGGTAGATATCTAGGAGTGCTATAGCTGGATCGTGTGGAAGGTTTATTCCCATTCTTCTGAGGATCCCCGCTGAGGTCCTTCCTTCAAAATCCTAACTGCCTTTCAGGGCTTATTTCAAATCTTTTCATCTCTCACTCCCACTTTCCAGAAATATCTGTTTCACCCTCAACCTTCCTCATTGAGCTCACAAGGCACTTATCATCTACAATATTTACTTTTGTGCTTAATAATTTGCTTCTGGTTTTATTACATTCAAAAGGTTTAAATGCATACTCTTAAAGGGTTGGCCTTATAACTACAAAGTCCCCTGGATATCTCTAACATGGTAAGATCTGTTAACAAAGTGATTCCAAAAGTTTTCTTATATCTCAATCAATTCTCAAACTATTATACTGTAATTATTCATGTAGTGATCACATTGCTCAGTAATCCTCATAGAACTTTGATAATCAGTATCCTTAGAGCCTATGTTAAAATGACAAACTTTGGAACTCCTCCCTCCAGAGACTTAAGTTTTAGTATGAAGGTAAAATGTTCCTTTTATTTTTTTCTGTCTCCCTTTTTCATTGCCTTGTTGATTATTTCCCCCTTATTTTTTAGTTTTTGTTGTTGTTGTTGTTACGAGGAATATTGAACTGGACACACTTTACCTCCATGCTATACTCCAGTCCTATTGATTTTGAAACAGAATCTCACTAAGTTGCTGAGGAACCTTGCTAAATTGTTGAGGCTGGCCTTGACCCTGCCATACTCCTGTGTTTGCTGCTTTTAAAATTATAACAGATCTTTCTGAGGCATGTGAGCCAAGGACCATACTCTAAGATACACTGCCCTACACACTTTTCTCCATGAAGCTCTCAAAAACATCTCTGCTTCCTCAGACTCAATTTTGTATGCAATATCTGGTTGTACAACTGATGAAGGCAAGTTGAGAAATTTAGGGTTAAATGCCTAAAAGTAGAGAAAGATGAAAGAATATTGAGAATGCTGGCTGTCCATAGGCATTGACTTCAGCTGTCTAGATTTGGGGCCCAGGAAACTTCTGTGCATTATTGATTTAACAGAGGTAAAGCCATCTACTTAGGTGGTCAATGAATTGTACAAGGCTCTTAGCAGCGTTTGAAAGGGAGATCAGGCTGTACTTCTACAGCCATTGATTTACCTAGTGAAGCATGAAATTCGATTATCTTCCTATTTTTTTTTTTATTCTTTAACTAATTGAACATAAAACTGTCTGGTCCTTTTCAGGATCAAACTAAATATATGACTCAGTGAATCAACTGAGTGGACACTGTCATGCCCACTCATGATACTCTTCAGATTCCCCCTATATGAAAATCCTTGGGGATGGATTTGGTTAGCAAAGAATGTTGAAAAATGTTCTTTTTCTCATTAAATGTTTGACTGTGAGACCTTTCAGAATCTCTGCACTGCATGAAACTTTCTCATTAGAATGCAGTGGAGACCAGGAACTCAAGTGACGCAGAAGAGGTGGTGGGTGTGAAAGTGGTAAAAATAGGAAAATCTCTGCACTATACATCAGGAGCCCTTGGTGGCAGTTCCCAGATGGTAAGAAATCTCAATCATGAACATTGACTAAGCACTTGCCTAAAAGTTTCCATCCAGTTTATTTCATTTTGTCCAAATATGCTGTTATATTAATTTTACAAGTGAAGAAACTCAGTCTCAGTGACTCAGGAGACTTTCCCAATGCCCCATAGCTGGCAGGTGGTGAAACTGGGATTCAGAGCAGGCTGATCCACTCCAAAGGCACCTCTAACCACTACCCTCCTCTGCCACTACTCAAGGCAAGTAATAACCTCACTTTACTTGATCCGTACATATGCATTCATTCATGTCTCTGTAAACATTTTTGCACATGTATATCCACTTCTATATCACCTTAGTGTCCTCCAGTAGACACTAAATTGTTCATAAAAGTGTGTGTATTATATTATAACAAGGACACCTTGCAAACATCACTGTCTCTAAGACAGGATGTATGGAGAGTTTTCTGTCATAAAAGTGATGGGTACCCTGAGAGGTTGACAGGAACCAAAAATGGCAGCCTTTTGTTGTGCATGGAACACAGGGCCAAAACCAGCAGGATCTCTATTGTTTTCAAATAGTTTTATGTGAGGTTGTATGATTTTAAAATGATGTGTCAGAAAACAAAAGAAAGAAAATGTTGGCCAAGTGAAAGTCTGCAACCTGCTGACTTGCTGTGGCTGCCCTATGAAAATACAGCCTTGTTTTTACAAGCCCTTGTATTATGAGGCAAGAGAATGACATTATTTATATGAGCTTGGAATGTATTACAGTCTCAGTTGACTTATGTATAAAATGAATCTGAAAACAAATTGCTCTAAATGCTTTTACCTGTTCCGAAAATCTACAAATTTAGATTTGCATAAAAAAATGTCATGGCCTTGAGCTCGATTACCTTACATCTGACTGAGGAAATAAGATATTCACAGATAAAAAGATGGGGAAAGAACATTTTATAACAACATATTGGCATGAATATCTTTTATCCCTAATGCTCAAGGGATGGAGTAATTAAGGAAAGCAATACAGAAATTCAAATTTGGGGCAGATCTCAGAAAAAAGGGCGTCATGAATGATCAGCATCCAAACAGTGGGAATACATTTAACAACTCAGAGACAAGTTGGTAAGTTAGGGTTGAATAAATTGTCCTAGGGAAGAAGACTCAAGAAAATCTCTTATGTGTTTTACAAAAACTGCAAGGATTTCAAGTTGAAATATAGGTTAAATTTGTTCTTTATGGACCCAAGGGGTATTGCTGAATGAAAGGTACAAAAGACAGTATGATTGAATAGAATGAAGATGTTGGTTATAGGAGCAAGCTCCAAAAGGGAGTTGAAAATAGTGGACTCATTTAGACTGCTCAGGTAATTATCTTCATCTGTTTTCTTTTATTTATTTGTGTGGTTGCTTTAATTTCAGTCTTAAAGACTAGAGTTTTTCCTATAGGGCACATCCACTGAAAATGGATCATTTCAGGTTTTGCTATATCTTAATTTTTCCTTCATTTTTGATAATATTTTAATAGATATGGATGTCTTTGTCCAAAGCCTTTTTTTCCCAACCTTTTGAATATGTTATTCAATTACTCTTGGTTTTCATGGATCCTAATGATGACTTTTTATGTTTGATTTGTCTAGGTATGTATCTTTCTGTCTTTTTCTTTCTCTCCTCTCTTCCTGGGATTCTGTGGTATAAATGTCAGTAAGCTTGATGATACCTTACAGGACTCAAGTTCTTTAATTTTTCTGTATTATTTTTTCTTTATGTTCCTTGAAACAGTTTTAAAACTCTTCTCAATTGAGCTATATTCTAGTTCACTAATTTTTGTTTCTCTCCATGCTCAAATTTGGTTTTAAGCCCCTCCATTAACTTTTTTTATCTTGTTATTGATTTTTCTACCTTAAAATATTATATAGTTCATTTTTAAAGCATCTGTCTACTTAATCATAGTCTCTATTTGACAAAAGCTCATTCTTTAGTCCTTCAGACATGGTCTCTTAGTTCTCTGAGCTTATTTAAAATAACTAATTTATCTAGTAGGTCAAATGTCTACATTTCTTTAGGAATAGATTCTATTGAACTTTTTTTTTATTTTTTGCCATTTGGGCCATATTTTCTATTTTATTTGTATTTTTCTGTATGATCGGGGATGTAGTTCAATGGCATAATGCTTGCC
The DNA here is from genome assembly GCA_004027655.1 of Graphiurus murinus. Lineage (NCBI taxonomy): Eukaryota > Metazoa > Chordata > Mammalia > Rodentia > Gliridae > Graphiurus > Graphiurus murinus. The sequence continues at coordinate 47,462 of PVLC010006928.1, forward strand.
TAGCATGTGTAAGATTCTGGGTTTGATCCCAAGCACTGCAAAGAAATTGGAAATTTTACATAGTACAACATGGAAATAAGATTCTCTCCACTTCCAAGGATTTGTTGTTGTTGCTATTTGTTGTATGTTTGTTTGTTTAGCAATTTTAATCTAAATATGTGTAGCCAGCAGAATTTGTATTGGATTATATTAGTGGTCAGCTAATGATTTGACAAGAATTCTCTAAAATGTCTAAAATCAGTACCCTCTCAAAGTAAAGCCAGTGGTGTTATATGTTTTAATGTCTCAGAAGTTAAAGAATTAGGCAACTTTTCTCTGTTCACCTATTTAGTTTATTTCTCCAGGGTAGAAAAATAGAAATATGAAATATGAAAGCCATCTTAGTTTTTGCATCATGGACAGTAAGCTTCACTAAATAAAAATTGCTCTGGATATGAAGAGCTCAGCTTTGTCTTGGTACTTTTGCTTCATTATTAACAAACATACAACTACTATTGATTCAGCTCTTTTATCAAACAGAAAAGTGTGGCAATCTTATCAGAAAGGGTTAGGGATGAATATATTACATTACAGCATTGTATAGGGCTGGAAAAAAGCCAACTATGTAAAGCAGCGATTATTACATATAATGGCACAGTAGATATACTTCAATTAATTAAGTGTTAAATATTATATAATTAACCAAAGATATTAAAATATTTCTGGAAAGAAGAATGAAACCACTGTCTTATACATTTCTGTTTATTCAGATATTTTTAACAGAAAATTGTAGGAATATTAAAACCAAAGTAAATCAAATGACCAAGTCCTGGTGATGTAAGTATTTCTTTACCATGGTCTAAGACTCTGTTAGTATTTTTTTTATGTTATACATTTCATGTAGATATTCTAGAGATAACAAATTAGAATATGGACAAAAAACTCCATCTGTATATGATGTGTGTGTGTGTGTGTGTGTCTAGCACTGTTTTTTTTTTTTTTTTTTTTTTTTTTGAGGTACTGGCGATTGAACTCAGGGGCATTCTACCTCCGAGCTATACCCCCAACCCTATTTTTTTGGTACTGGGGATTGAATTCAGAGGCATTCTACCTCCGAGCTACACCCCCAGCCCTATTTTTTATTCTTTATTTTGAAACCGAGTCTCACTAAGTTGTGGAGTGCCTCACTAGGTAGCTGAGGCTGGCGGCGAACCCGGATCCTCCAGTCTCAGTCTCCCAAATGCTGGGATTACAAATGTGCTGTCTAGCACTATTATAGGAATTCTTAATCATTGTTGAACTGAATGGTATTTGGCAAGTAATTTTATGAATGAGGTATTAAAAATGATAGGCTACCCATGAAAAGGTATAAATTTGGGGTAGATGAAAACTGGGAAGTTTGGTTTAATGTTATTGCCTTTGCCAATAGTAGATGTCACTGTAAATTAAATATGGTTGAAAAGGGAAGTAGAAAATGCCAAAAAAACTCAATGCATTATGAACTATATTATTTCATCAACAGATGACCTCTGCATTTGAAAAATATAGGAAAGAATTTTTAAGATTTTATATCTACTAATTTTTTAAAAGAAAAGAAACTGAGAGATTCAGGGGTTCAAGATATTTAGCCTCTTCTTAATCCGTCCAGAAGTCTCTTTTACAGGCTTGAAGTTCTCACTTTCCAATGCCCTAGAAAGCATAGAAAGAATTTTGTGTCTCTCAATCACATCATCATGTTGCATAATAAAATCTGAATTTATTTTTCAGTTATGGCTGCAAGAAATGAGATATTAGTTTCAGGCTACCATAGAAACATTTTGGTACTTAGACACTGAGATGATCTAAGAGATTTTAGACTAAGCTTATTATTTAATTCTGAAAGTTCTCCAACACAACCAGCCTTGGCCATGTACTGCTTTTACAGTCTTTATTATGACCCTAACAGTGAAAGGCAGATGCCACATAGTACCCAAGGCAACTGCTTTATGGAACCTTGTTATGATCAACTGCAGGTGATATTAGTTGTGATGAAACTGCATACTATATATTGCCAGTTTCCGTGTGTGTGTGTGTGTGTGTGTGTGTGTGTGTGTGTGTGTGTGTGTGTTGCTAGGTATTGAACTTGGGAGCATTCTACCTCTGAGCTACATAGGCAACCCAATTGATTGATTAATTGAATTAATCAGGGTCTCACTAAGTTGCTGATGGCCTTGCTAAGTTATTTGGGCTGTCCTCAAACCTGTGATCCTCTTATCTCAGCCTCCCAAGAACTGGGATTACAGATGTGCTCTACCATGTCCAGCTCCCATTTTTTTTTCCAGTAGATACTGGGTGTTAGGTTAAGTATCAAGTAAACCACCAAAATATTCCCCCAAACCATGATCAGAGGTCCTGCTGCTCTTAAGGAGGCACAAAGAGACTAGTTTGGGAGAATGACAAAGGAACCTGCATCTAAAGTATGTCTGATAGAAATAGTAAATGGAATTGTAAGGAGTGAACCCTTGCCTGCCTCCTCCTGTCTTGATTCTGTGAACATTTAATGTAACCTAACAGGAGCTATTTCATGAAGGAAAATATAGTTTCAGTGCAGAATTATGTTTTTGGAGGGGTGATGGCATGATATTGGCATAGCTTTGTTTGCAGCATTGCATCATCATTAGTAAGCTCTTTTTTAAGTCTTCATATTGTGACCCTACCTTTATATAAAATTGGGAATGAGTACCTGAGTTTAAGTTCCAGCGTGATATATACCTATTCCTTATTGATAGGTCTATTAGTATGGGTCAGAATCTTGGATAACAGGAGGGAATTAATGTAAACATATTAGAAAAGTCAGAAATGTTTAGTTTCCCCTGAAGCTATTATGAAAAGCAGTGTGTGTGTGTGTGTGTGTGTGTGTGTGTGTGTTTTCTGAATTATTTCATTATAAGGAGTATTTGAGCTTAAACATAAAACTAAACTTGCCTACTACACATCTACTAAAATCAATTCTATTCCTTTTTTGGAAAAAAGTGTTTTTACTGAACTAAGTATTGTAATATAGCAAATCATTATACACACTTTAACAGATATAAAAGAGACTACAAAGAAATTGGTGGCTACTTAAATTTATAACATATTTTCCTTTTCTAAGAGTCTTCATCATTTATTTAAACAGTGCATTGGAACCCAAATGCAAGAAGCCATTCAACTTGATTGTATGGATAAGAGAATAAGCCATTTTGGACTTCTTGTTCTTGGGTATCTCCTTGTTATTTATTGTTCCATCAAAACTACCCTGCTGGCCTTAATTTATTTTGTATAAGCAGTGGTACCATCTATGCTCTATAGGAATTGAGTGAAACTGGATATTATTTTGCCATGTAAGAGTGTACAATGCTCATGCCTTCCAGAGAATGGACAAATCAAAAGAGAGGATGTTTCAGAAAAAGATCCAAGAAAAATGCGTGAGAAGGGAAGCAAAGACGAAAGAGCTGGGTTTTGAAAGCCAAATGATGTATCAGCAAGCAGAATTCTGAGTTTAACTCAACCACTTGTTTTTGACCAATTATTCTTGGGTAAATCCAAGCAGGGTGGCCCTTTGGAGTTGCATGGCTTTAAGAATACACATTGTACTAGTGAGGCACTCCGCAACTTAGCGAGACCTGGTTTCAAAATAAAGAATAAAAAATAGGGCTGGTGGTGTAGCTCGGAGGTAGAGCGCCCCTGAGTTCAATCTCCAGTACCGCAAAAAAAAAAAAAAAAAAAAAAGAATACACATTGTGGAAAGTGAGCTTTATGCTAAGAAATTCTCCTAGAAAGCTTCAAATATAAATGTATTTTTAAAGCACTTATCTTTCAAGTGAATTCCATGATTAATGTGCAAGTTCAGGGTATTCCAAGAAAAAAAATAAGAAAGAGAAACTTTTTTTTTTTATAACAGAGAGTAAGTATTAAAACTGTAGTTAATGCATCTAATCAAAAGAGCATATTTGTAACACTGGAAATAATGACCTTTATAGACAACATTGTGTTCAAACCAGTATGAAAAAACAAGAGCAACAAGAAAACACCCCCTTGTATCAGAAAACTCATCCCTATCCTACACATTTGAACTATGGCCACTCTGTACATTGGATTTATATTCAGATGAAAACTTTTCATAAGAAATAGAGCTCTGAAAAATCCTTGTTAGTTTTAAATGCATGTGCAATTTGAAAATAGGTACATGTAGTTTGTGATCATTATTGTGCTTATAAATATTTATATATTCCATATTTACAGAGCTTTTTCTCGTTAAATCTTAAGTTCTCATCACTCAGGGGAAAAAAAAATCAATAGCCATGCAGAACACTAGAGGTGACTCCTACAAGTTGAGAGGCTCCTTGTGTCCCAGGTTTTTTCTTTTAAGGCTTTTTTGTTTCCTTTAACTGGGTGATATGTTTTTTCCCTATTTTTTTTTTTTTCAGTACTGAGGATAGAACCTGGGGGCATTCTACCTCCAAGCTACAGCCACAGCGGAGTGCCTCACTAAGCAGCTGGGGCTGGCTGTGAACCCGGATCCTCCTGTCTCAGCCTCCGAAATGCTGGGATTACAAGCATGCGCCACCATACCCATTTCCCTATTTTTTCTTTATTGAACATCTTACTGTGAAAAAAATAGATAATGGTCTTCTATGAAAATAGACAAAAATATATTTCTCTGTCACTCCACTCCAGGTCCATCACCCACTCTCCCCAAGTCCTAAATTAGGTCCCTGGTCAAAGAGACTACATTGGTCACTCAAATGCCTTCACTAAAGAGATGGAAAAACAACACTTTGGATTATACCTCCTGGGAAGCTTCCATTGCCCTAGGTTTAAAAGTAGAGTTTTCAAATATTATTGGCAGAAAAGATGGGGAGTTGAATTTTTTTGGTAAACACTTTGCAATTAAACTTTTCAACATACAGAAGCCTATATACATTATACTTGGAATCTTTTCCAATTCCTGTGAAAAGAAATTAGAGAAAGAAGTGAAATAATTATAAAACTAAAACCAAGACTTCCACCTCAAACAGCTGCATGAAGTATCATCAGGCACATTTCTGAGCATTTTTGTTGGACTAGACCTTAATTGCTACCAACCTGACACTGGTCTTAGGCTGTAGGCATCCTTATACCCCAAAGAGGTTATTATTTCCTGAAATAGCATATTTGTCTTCCTTCTGGAGGCTGGTTCTGACATGACCCCAGCCTATAACTTCAGCTTTCCTGACAAAAGACTTGGGATGCCAGATGCCAGCTACTCAGCTCTGCCCTCCTATCTTTGGGAGGGTATAGATTCTCTTTAGAATTCTTGTTTGTTTATAGCATCTACTTTGACAGCTCAAGGAGAGTGTTGTAAACAGACTTCTAAAATAGCTTTCATTGAATCCTATCTACCTCCTGCCATGTATAACTGTTTATCATCTATTCTTCCTAAGTAATTTGGCTATAACTAATAAACATGGCAACATTAAGGGATGCCACTTCTATGATTATAAAATATTATGACACTTATTTTGTTCCCATAGTCCCTATATTTTCCTCTTGGCTGACTTAGCTTGCTTTGGTTAAGCCAGCTGCCATTTTGAAGAGGGTCACATAACAAGGAACTGAAATAGCTTGCAGCCAATAGCCAGATAGGGACTGAAGCTTTTGGTCCAAAGCCTTTGAGATGACAATTCAGAATATAATAAGCATGCAAGCTTAGGAATGTATTCTTCCCCAGTCATTCTTCAGATAAGACCCGGGACCTGCCTGCTACTTTGATTGGAGATTTCTGAGAGAATACACAAGAGTATGCGTATGTTATGTAAACATTTATGACTCCTGAAGTAATAGGCATGTATACTTGTGTGCATGTGTACATACACATTACTGTGCTAAAATGATTATGACATAAAATGTATCACTTTATTTTTAGCTGTGGAGTTCTGTAGTATTAAGTACATTTACATTGCTATTCAACCATCATTTACCATTCATCTTTGGAACATTTCTATTTTCTCCACCATTCTATGTCATTAAACATAAACGTTGTCCTCTCCCCCCAGTCTCTGGAAAATACTATATTTTCTGTTCCTATGATATTGACTACTTTAGCTACCTCATATATGTTGGAGCATAAGCATTTGTCCTTTATGACGGGCTCATTTTATTTTGCTTGATGTCTTCAAGGTTCATTTATGTTATATAACAGAATTCCATTCCTTTTACAGATTGAATAATATTTCAGTTGATATATATAACATTTTGTTTATTTTGCTATATATGGGCATAGGGTTACTCTGACTTTTTGACCCCTTTGTATAGTACTGTTATGGAAATGGGTATATGCATATCTATTTGAGTTCTTCCATTCAGTTGTTTTGACTATATCCCCAGAAATAATCACTCTGGCTTGTTGTTGTTGTTGTGTATGCACGTGTGTGTGTGTGTGTGTGTGTGTGTGTGTGTGTTGAGTAATCACCATATCAGATTTGTTTTAAGTCACTAAGTTTTATGGTTATTTTTAATCAAACTGTAAAGAACTACAAGGAATAGCTTTTAGGTTATAGAAAAGGGAAGAAAACTCCTCTCTGACCTGATGCAGTTTATAGCCTCATAAGAGAGAAAGAGAGAAATAATAGAATACTCATAGCATTCAGTATATAATTATGATTTTTATGTGTTTTAAAAGAGAAGTGTGTGCTATAATAGAATATATAATAATGAGTATTATATAGACCAGGGGATCAAGTTTAAGCCTATGACCAATTCACAAAGGGGGATCTGTGTCAAATGAGCCCTCTTGTTGACATTTTGTAGCCCAGGTTGAACAGAAGAAAACTCTTTGCCTTGAAATATCATCTTACAAGTTTCTTGAATTGAGATTTCTTCTTTCTTCTAGAGAAGAGTATACAAATCATTCAAGAGGAGAGAAAAGCTCATTATCCAGGCTGCATATGCAACTAACTTTAATGTCAAATGCCAAACCTCCTCTTCTTCCATGCAGCTGTTATAGTGCATCTTCAAAGCATAGAATTTTTAGGTTCATGTTTTTTGGGGTTTTTTTGGGTTTTTTTTTTTTTTTTGTGTGTGTGTGTGTGTGTGTGTGTGTGTGTGTGTGTGTTTTGGTACTGTGGATTGAACCCAGGGGCATTCTACCTCCGAGCTACACCCCAGTCCTATTTTTTTTTAATTCGTTATTTTGAAAAAGTGTTTCACTAAGTTGCAGAGGGCCTCACTAAGTAGCTGAGGCTGGCCATGAACCTGGATCCTCCAGTCTCAGCTTCCCAAGTACTGGGATTACAGGCTTGTTGTTCTTAAATAGATGGTTTTGATCATCCTTATTTGAGTTATGGTAATCTTATTATTCATTAAAGCAATCACATAGGAAGACTCATTGTTTGATTTGAGTTGAATGTGAAAATTGGCATGGCATTGTTAAAATATCTTTCTACTAAGATTACTTGTTTTTTTTTGCTTTTATGTTTTGGGGGTTTTTGTTTGTTTGTTTTAAAATTTTGGACCCTTCATTTCCTTTAACTGGATTTGCAAAATGTAGTTTATCTTTTAAATTCTTGATTATTCTTGCAGTGTTCACTAATCTTATCTTTGCCTAGAGCCTGTAGAGTTAGTATATTGAATGTATAAGTTGACTTCCAGAAGCCAATCACAGAGAAGCTTTCTTGGTCTAGATATTAACTTCATGTCTGAATAGCCAGTGATTATTAATAATGCTTTAAAAGATTATTGCTCCAATCCCTAAATGTATGGCAGCTAAGATGCACAATAAAGATAAAGAAACTAAAATATTTGACTTCTAACTTGAAATTGGATGTATACCTATTTTAGATTCTAGACACTATCTTCAATAATTGAAAATTGACAGTTCTATTGAAATGTTTTATGTTTATCTTCATTCTACTAAAATAAGTAATGAAAAAAGATGATCACAATTTAATAAGAAAAAAAAATTTGCAATTGACTTGGTAAGGTTAGTTGAGATTCTCTACTCTGAACTTACCCACACACAAACACCTCTGTCCCATAGATGGAACAACTCCTCTTCTTTTCATAGCTAGGACTGGAGTGTTAATAATGACATGACTGGAACAGTTTTTGTTCTTTATTTC